>CALNHX010004889.1:0-117934 GCA_940337035.1 Agriotes lineatus | reverse complement strand
CAAATAAGCAAGGTGTCCCAAATTTTGAGGTTATGCGAAGGTTTCGAGAAGAGGAAGCGTTCACAAACAATTGCTAAATTTCCGGCCGCGTCTATCTGACGCCACGAAATAAATAAATGCCTGAAACAAAAGCTGTTAATGACCGCCAAAGCGCGAAGATTTGAATAAATATCTTTTCGAATGTTCGTAATTTCGCTCATTTTAATGTTAACAACGCGGACTGCACGACACAAACCATTTTGTAGGTATCTTTTGACAGTATTTCAAACAATTAGCTACCGCGTATTTGAACTAATTCTGGTGTACAGTACCGTTTAAGATCAATTTTAGTTTACGGAACCCACCTGAGAGGAAGCTTGTGTTCTACCATTAGCGCTAGCGTTTTATTATAATTAATTGCAGGTAGGTATATAAAATATTACAAGGGCATACAAACATTTATTTTGTGAAGTAATTACATACAGGTCACATTTTAACCAGCCTAATAATTTGATAACAGGTAAAATTTCGATCACAGTAAAATATTAAACCGAGGATTGTGCATGTGGATTTTGCTCTAACTTACAATTTAATTAATTAAATAAATATATTAGAGACCCAATTAGAGCATTCCATCGCAGTATATGCTTGGAGATACGTCATATACCTTATGTGGAGGTAGGTCAAAGTAGGTGAGAGTATTTTAATATACCTAAATGTATCTGAACATGCTTTAGGGTTTCGTTTTATACCTCTTCATCGCCCATGATGTCCGTCCATGAGGAACGTATTTATACCGCAAAATGTAAGATTTTATACCTTTACCTAAAGTATTACATTCTATATAAGGTTTAGCGTTTGCGTTATACCTCCCTGCAAGGTATTTATAAAATACCTTAAGGTTGCACATAGCTAATACCTCTAAAGGTAGAATATTCTACTTGTAAAAATTATAGTGTACCTAGATAGTTGTGGTTAAAAATCAAACCAATGGTTAGGTATACCTACCATTTTTCTTGTGGTGAGTCAACGTTTTCTTATATTCCTGCACTAGTTATAATTGTTACTGCTTAAATACCTTACCTCCACTTTTAAAAAATCAAGTGTTATTAAACTTGTCGTTGACAGTGTTTATTGTAAGGAGTGCATGAAGACGTAAATAAAAAAACAGTTAGAAGCATATAATTTTTATTTGTATAACACCGTAAATAACCATTAAACAACTAACATAATATAGGTATATACTCAAAAAACTAACTCAATTTTAGAAACATTAACGTTTACATGTTCTTGTGTAGGTTGCAGCAGATCATAGGAAGCAAAGTGTAGTAATCTTTTCAAGTCTATAATGTTGTATAGTATATTATTTGAAACCCCATGTTGTACTATGTATGTTTGAAAATTGCTACTAAAAGTGACAGTTTCCCATTGTTGCAGGTTAGGTAGGGGTCACTTTCAAAAATGCACATTTCAACAATTTCAAAAATATAGGATACCCTAAATTATTCCGATCTGCTCTAACAAACATTTGTTTTTGAAAGATATCACCCAATAGGATAATTACGTTTGTACAAGTTATAATAGGGGCCAAAGAAATGTTGAAAAATTTTTTGACCGCAGTCGCAAACGGTTCATTACAAACATTTCTTGAATAGCATCTTCTATATGAAGGAATGGGTGCTAGGTTAATATTTTTCCATTGATTCCAAAATTTTACATATGGACTTAAAATTCTTTAAACTATGTACTAAATGTTTGGAATACCCATGCTTGGCTTCAAAACACATGCTACTTAATCCAAAAAGTGGTCCTATTTTCATAATAACATATGGGTAATGAATCATCATATGGTGTTTTGGCAGGGGCGTAGCTACTGCTATATCTGCCGTATCAATGATACAGGGCCCACGAGCCAGGGGGCCCATCAGCACTCAAACTCTAAAAAAAATTATATATGATATAAATTTAATTTGGAAACTTTTGCGCAGGGCACATTCAAGAATTTACGTTTATATAGGTGGAAGGTGTTTGCCCCCTCCCCCCCTCCCATCACGAAAGAATGCATTCGCCCCTGCGCAGCCACCCGGCCGCAGTCTCCTGAACAGATTCATACAATTAACGAATTATCAGAATTAATGAGAGCGTGTGGCCGGCTGGTAGACTGCCTTCGCCAGCAGTCGGCAGGTAGTGGGTTCGAGCACCACACCCGTATATTTGAAACATCGAACGCTCTCCGGCCATCATACGAACATCTTTGGTGCTCGTGACCACTGTGAGGGCATTCTTCCCTAATTCAGGGGGTGAGACTAGCCACCTACCCCGGCCGGGACTTAAGATGCTTATAAAACCGCACTCAATGTGTGGAAATAACAGGCTCTCAGCCTATATTAAGAGGAAGAACAGAATTAATATTAATAAAATTTAATAGTACGGCTTGAAACTTTCCCGAGGTAATAACTGCTTGTATGCTGTTTTTGACAATTCCTGTTACGGTAGCAATAGCAGAAAGAAGCTTTTCAAAATTAAAACTTATCAAAAATTACTTAAAAAGTACGATGACACAAGATCAGTAATCGGATTTAGCCATATTATCTATCGAAAAGAAAGAGCTTAAAAAATTAAAGTCATCTCCAAGTATGGAAAGCCTTTTAAACATTTTTGCCAAGAAAAAAGTTCGGAGAGTAACTCTGTAAATAATTACTATCTATGTTAACCCTGTTTTATGTTATTTAACATTTACTAGTTTCATTGTATGGAACAGATCCCCTATTGTCTAAGAATGGTTACCTTATTAATTCAATTTTCATCAAGATTTCGTCGGACTTCTTGGATCCGAATTACTTTCAAATTTATCCGCACGAATAGATTATAAATGGATGCACATTCAAACAGAATGAACTACAATGCCATTTTATTACAACTCGTCAAAAACTAAACAAGAAATTCGAAAACGAAATCAATGCAATTTTTCCAAACTTAAAAATCAAGATGTTGTCAAAAAACTTATAGTACCTCCGCGTACAGAATTATTTGTAAATTTACCAGCAGTAAAAAAGAATGGAACTAAAACAGCTCCAAAATAAAAATTTAATGAAAAATTAATTATGCCTGCAGCATTGGTGATACTACACAATAATTGATTTAAAACAAGCGTAATCAATATCTTTCTTTCGTCTGATTGGAAATTGTATAAGCTTTACAAAAATATATACAGTGTGTCCCGCTAAGAAAACAAAAGTTTGATTTATAGCTGAAAATTGACAGCTCACAGCAAAAATCTGACTACGCCACTGGATTCTACGTAAAGAACTGTATAAAAGCCAGTTTTTAGCTTGCGATATGTTAAAGAATAACAGAGATACGAGGGGGTCCCAAAATGCAATATTTTCAATTTTGCCCTGTATCTCAGAAACGAAGCAGACTAGGAAAATTTTGTTTATACCATCTTTCTTTTCACAAAAAAGTAGCGAAAACCGTAATTCTCTATCTTTACTCGTAAGTGAGATACCCTGTAATATCATCGAAAATGGGACACCCTGTACACCGATCATAGACCATTAGTTTGGTTTAAAAATTTTGTTGGGCACTTAAATTAGAAGGATATGATTTCAACATAAATTATTTACCAGGCAAATTAAATAAAATCGCTGACGCTTTATCAAATTAACCCCACGACTACAAAAATACCTAATAAATTTCATACACCAAAATCAGAAAAAACTCAAGTAAAAATTATATCTAACAAACAAGATCACCAAATACTAGCAATTTTAATGATCACAATAATTCTTTCGTTAAAACTATATATTCACAGCAATCTACCCCTATAATTGATATTGCAGAAAAACCCTTACAATTCAAAAATCAAAGCCAAAATTGTTTAAATAATCAGTACAAAACTGATCACCGTGGTATCACAGAAACCTATTATCACAATTACTTATCTGCTCACAAAACAAAAATGAAAAAAATATATAAATTATACCCCTATTCTTATTAACTATGACGCACTTAGAAATGATTTAATGAAAACTATACCGTTACTTGAAAATAAGAGTTATGTTATTGAATATACAAAATTTAAGAAAATTGACGATATTGTTATCAACCATAATAATGTACTTATAATACTAAAACAATATATAGAAAAAAACTGATAAAACTTCTGAACTAATTATTTCGCGATGTTAAACACAAAATTAATAAAAGAGGAATTTTTGACGGATTAGGATCCGCTTTAAAATTTTTAACTGGCAACCTCGACGCCAACGATGGAGGTAGATATGAATCAATGATTACCAAATTGCAAGAAATTAACAAAATTCATAATGATATTATATTAAAACAAACCAAAATTTTGAATGACACAATATCAGTAATAAACGATATAGCAAAAAGTCAAGTATTATTAGACAGAAATATAAAAAAAAAAATTTGCAAATGAGGAATTAGGTAAAAATCTTGCCACATACTCTTTAAAAATGGTTTTAATGGAAGCAGTTCAATCTTTACAACTACTTATTAATACCTGTTTGGAATTAGAAAACGCATTGACTTTTGCTCAAAA
This sequence comes from Agriotes lineatus, assembly GCA_940337035.1. Lineage (NCBI taxonomy): Eukaryota > Metazoa > Arthropoda > Insecta > Coleoptera > Elateridae > Agriotes > Agriotes lineatus. Next base: position 113,388 of record CALNHX010004889.1, on the reverse strand, counting down.
TCAACAAATGCACATTTCACTAATTGATAATGATGATTTATGGAAAATCTAAGCGAAATGTCTATATATCTTAGTAGCATTTCAGAACATGCTCTAACTATCCTTTATCCTGCAGATCCGCAGTATTTACATTTATATGAATCTATTATTATAACAAAAGTTTACCAGATTAAAAATAGGATTACCTTTATCTTTAAAAAGGGGTATTTCAATGCTTATTAGATTTTTAAATAAAGATTTCGAATCACCAGATGTAAATGCGTAAGTTTAATTTTCTTTTACCTTTGTAAGATTCAACAAGGAAAATTTAGTTTTTCCTCGTTGAATCATTTTTTCGGCGGACGAGTTACATTGTATGGAACAGATCCCTATTGTCTAAAAATGCTTACCTTGCAACCTTGAAGACCAAGGAAGCTATTGTTTAAAAATGCTGACTTTGTAACCTTGTATGCACGCGTATCCTGTCACTTGCATCCTCGGACGATAAGCTTATCGTAGTTGACTAGAAATGCTATATAAGCTAGTGCATGATATTTTATCTTCAGCTCTTAGAATACTAGTGTTCAAGCTCTCAGATTTTTAGAATACATGTTAGATGTAAGAAATTGTCTTTGAGCACCAATGTCTAGCATTGCCGTTGTAAAATAAAAATGTTTTTAAAAAGTCGTTTCGACGGCCTTTTTATTTAACTTACTTGTTCCTTACTTATGTAAACTGTAAACTATGTTGTACACTTTTTTAACGTAATATGTGCGTTAGTAAAAGTATGTAATTAAATTTTACTTTTTAAGCGTGAGGTATGAATGGTCCTCGACACCGAAAGGTAAAAGAGGCTATAGATTATGAATGAATGAAAATTTGTTTTTATAATTATATTTCGTTTCGTCAAAATATAAAAACTGAGTTCGTAGTTTTATACGTTTACTTGATAATACCCTGATGGTGTGGGGGTGGGGGGATGCTACTTGGCAGTTTATGATATAGAGCCTTCTGTTCTCTAGCTACGCCTCTGTGTATTGGAATTAACTTGCTGAGGCTGAAGCAAATAATGATGATTAGTAACTAATTTTTTAAAAGCGATATCATTCCAAACGTATTTACAGGACAAAATACTATATTAATTAATTGTATCAATAACTTTATAGCATTGTATTTGTTTTTATGCACTATAGGAACTAAAGGTGTTGCAGCCGATAAAATCAATGGTAGATATTTGATTAAACACAAGGTTTGTGCGGCTCGTTGCCGAATAGAATATCCTAGTTTTTTCAAGCAAATAGGATTGGGTTTGTTACATCCGCCATTTATACCAAAGTTAAAAGAATCAATTTTGCTGTTTATATTACCTTTCTTAATTCTACCTTCCGAAATAAAAAAATATATAGTTTTGTTTCTAACTGCACCACACATTATATCGACAGAAATATCACATAATTTAAATTGACCGAAATTATTAAGGGAACTTCGAGATTTGACTTCCAAAAATTATATTATCCTGCGACTTTTTAATTTGGCTACCATGATCTTCATACAACTCATTTCGCAAAAAATCGTCATTCTGTTGATTCATTTGCCGACAAAGTGCTTTCTCAGCAGTGCAAATACGGCAGTAATATGTTGCAGAAAATGATTCAACCATCCCCAGAAGCTGATTGGCGCCTAAATTATCATGACTTAGAGCCACCAATGCGCCCTTTACATACTTTTGAAATGCCAAGAGTCATCGTGCTGGTTGCCCTTAGAAAACTACTCTTGGGCAACCCTCGGGACTGTTTTTATTGCAACCAGCACTCGACTCTTGGCGTGTGCAAAATTATCAGTAAGTATGTCTTGCCCTTGTTATATTACTAATGGCAGTTATGTATATTGCACCTATTTTATATCCACCTGTTTTAGATCCCAGTGGATTTACAGACTCAAATTCATCATAATATAGTTTGCAGCTGAAAAGCTTGATCTTTTTTTTGAAAACGAATTATTTTTAAAATGACATCCATGTGATTGCTCACTTAATATGTCATTACGAGTTTTAACATCTTTATTTTGAAGCAATTCTCTAAAGGACTTATTACACAAAAGGAAACGAAGTGTATTTAGAATTGGAATATAAGTAAAATTGATGAGAGTGGAAAGAGATATCATAGACCGGATAGAATAAACAAGGTTGATGTGGATCGGGCACATCCAGAGAATGGAGGAGACAAGATGGCCAAAACAAATGATGCGTTATGTACCACCAGGGAGACGAAGAAGGGGAAGACCAAAAAGGTCATGGAAAGAAGGCATGGAGAAAGCCATAAGCAGCAGACAACTCGAGGAAGAAAACGTATATTATAGAAAAGTATGGCGAATTGGATGCAGGGCACGGCAATCGCTATAAAAAAACCTGTATAATATATTTGAACTGCACTAACCCTTCAGGACGTGGTTTTCGTTTACTTGGTTTTCCCGCTGACCAAAACAGGCGAGAAGTGTGGGTTCAAAATTGTGGTCATTTATTAGTACACTGTAATATTTAAAATTCCCGCCATTTGGCATCATTGTCGTGACCACTGCATAGGGGAAATACACCGGATGACCTATATTTTCAAGCTTACTATATTTATGGACCTCCCTCAGCCAGAAGCCTACTCTCTCAACTCTGTGTTTGATTAAAACGCGTCCCAAAGATAACAAGACATCCCAGCGGGGTGTAGACAAGGGCAGACGTTGAGGATAGCATTTTACAAACGGAAACTTTTACATGCGTTTGTGTGACATTTTATTTAGGTATATTTTCGGCATGCATACTCGGTTAGTAATCAAATGATCTGAACATGAATGCATCAACTTCTATAAAATGAAGTACTATAAACGAACATGAATGAATTCAAGTACTTACAATCTTATCACAAAGTGTTGCAACTAAGCCACTGCACAAGATTTGCATAAAGCAAAGGCCACATGCCAGACTGCTGAAAAGGCGATTTCCGTATTCGATAGCTGTCGATTTGTACTGTACTGATCCGATGGTCTGACGCAACTATGTAGTTCAGTAAATTTAACTAAAATGGTTTCTACGAACTGCAACTTTTATTATAAACTGAACTTCTTGCCATTTAAATAGAACTTAAATGATAGTTAATTACAGAACAATATAATGCAATTTTAGTTAGGGTTGTCGTAGCAGTAACCAAATAACTAAGTTGTAAAGTTAGCAAAGAGAATCATTGATCTTACAATAAATTTCTTCATTAATTATTTCTGAAATTTACTACATTTCAACTATTTACAAATTGATAATCTAAATTTTGCAACAGAAAACGTAAGAGTTACCATTCAATCGTTTAACAAATATAGGAGTTGTTAATGTTACTCATAATATTTATTAAATTTAAGTAAAACAAATTTACGTTCTACAGTTTAGTAAAATTAGAAAAATATTTGTTACTGTGTGTGTTGCAAATTATAGTAGGTTTAAATTGTAACAAGTACATGTGCTACAACTTGGATGCGTCGCCTAGATAATTTAATGTGAGTAAATAACGCCACTGTAAACAAAACACACACGCGAAGGACGCCACCGAAAATGTTCACTGAATTTTTAGGAAATAGTACTTATGGCCTTGGGATCCTACTTCTGGGACTGATGTTTAGGCCTGTATCGGCCGACCAGAAATTCCCTCGATGTCTGAGCCCCATTTCCTACGGTTAGCCTGCCTTGCAAGCCTCCTGAAACTTGCCAATGCGACGCCTGTAGGATGCTCTCTACTCTCGGTCGGATCTCTGCTTTTGGTTCACAACTAGGGCTTCACTGCGATGCATCAAGGTTGCTGTCGTACCTGGGCTTCTGTGGCCATCGCTTCTTATATTGGGATATTACTGGATATGCACCCAGAACCTGATACTACTCACACCTAGACACTTTTAACAACTGCAGAGGAGCTATCCACAGCCTATCCACAACGCTAACATAAAACACTTCATTACATTGCAAAAATAGGTATTTATTATATCTTGTTACTTGGGCTTTGTGAGAAGCCAGACACACACCAACTTTGTTGTGTCATCTATATGGAATATTTTAATATAATATTGCAAATGGTTTAATTTTTTTTTAATTCCTGTCATAACTATATTATCAGCTTAAATTGAGTTCATTGCAGTATACAAGGTGTCTCAGAAATAAATGCCCCAAATTTTGTTTTATTCTGAGCATCATGAAAATTGATAAAAAACCTCTAACCGACTCAAACCAGCCGGTTTTCATAAAAATATAGTTGCTAAGGAAATACATTCGGGAGTTATAAAATATTTGTAATATTGCTATGGTTATCAAGAATACTTTTACAAAAATTAATAGGTCCACTACAATAAAGTAAAAAGCAGTGGCCCACTGCATTTTTTAGTTAAAACTTTAAAATTTTTAATTTAGTAGTGCAAAAACCAGTTTTCATAATTATTTCATTATTGTTAACCCGTTAGCTCCTTTTATCGGCTTTTTTAGAGCTTATTTCTGGAATCCTATGTATTCGTCAAAAACCGAACTAATAAACCAACTTGTTAAATCATACACTACAACCCTTGTGCGAAATATAAATATAAAAATTCGCAAGCTAGGCTATCCCACTAAATGAATAGTGATATTGAATATCAGTTTATCCATGCCCCAAGATTTAGCTGAAGGTGCCTTTACAAGTCTCGGTTTACATCTAGCCTCCCCGGTCTCCTTCCTGAAAGCAGATGAGTACAGTAATACCGGGTGACAATGAGACCAGGGTCATGCTTCTATCTTCTTTATTTATGAATAGATTTGAATAAAATGTTATATAAAGATACTAGAGATAATTTTTGATTGACCGATAGATATAGTTAAAATAGGCCATTTCCGGTTTCACCGGAAATGACACCAACTTTGATTTTTTAAGTAGATCATCCTGTATATGTTGTGTATTTTAGGATCTACGAGTCAAATTACATACAACGGTCTTTCAAAATTTTCATTTTTTTTTAATTTTATTTTTTACCCTAGAAAGCCGCAACTGGGAGAAATCTGTTCTGAGTGACTCTAGCAACTAATAATAATAGCTATTTTATCAATGAAGTCAATAACAAACCCTTAATAAAAGAACAAAGTTTGCTAATCACGTTTTTAAAGAAAAAGTCACTTTTTTTAAATGGCACGTTCTAAGGGCCATCTTACCATTAACCAGCAAATTTAATTACCAATCTAACGATATGCATCATGCAATACCTTATCTTTATCTAAGATGTAAGAATAATTAATTAATTAATTTTATCGCATTTCATTTGGAAATGTACTACATTTCTTCATTTAAAATCCATAAGAAATTTGGTACTTTTATCATTAACAGCACTTTTATGCCTAGCAACGACGATTTGTTTTACGTTTGGCAATACTGAAGTATGTTGTTGGTGACCCTGTAAGTCTATGTCAAATTCGAGGTTAGTAGGTTAGATTTTGCGTCAGTTTTGACACAAATTGACGCAAAACCTAACCTGCTAACTTCGAATATGACATAGACTTACAGTGTCACCAACAACACACTTCAGTACTGCCAAACGCATAACAGCAACTGGAGCTGCTTATTGTGCTTTAGTACATAGGAATGAGTTATTCTCATCTTGATTATGTTTTGACAGTTAGTGTCACTTGTATGTAAAAATTTAATATTTTAAATTTCTTATGAAATTCGATAAAATAGTATACTCAACACGTTAGAAAAGTGGTTTTCTGAACTCGTATGGCCGTTTAAGTACTCGCTAACGCTTGTACTCAGACACGCCATACTTGTTCAGAAAAACATCACTTTTCTCAACTTGTAGAGTAATATACTATATATTTCAAAATAAATGTAATTTTAAAAATGTAAAAGAACTTTTTTTCATTTACATACACTTGTTTACATTACATTATTTATTCAAATATTGTATAATACAAAATACTATCAATTTAGAATTATACTAGCAACCCAGTGAGACAAATGTCTCATTTAAAAAAACAAAAAAGACCGTTTTTCAAATAGAAAGCGTATTAAATAAAAGCTGTACCCAGACCTGGAAGGTGTCAAAGTGGTTGCCTAACCGATCGACGTTTTAAGGCGCAGAGGGTCGCAGCTCCGTTTGGCTGCTGAAACATTTTTATTTAATACCCGTTCTATTTGAAAAGCGGTTTTTTTGTGATTTCTCGAAAACCGGAAGTGTCACGTGACTGAAATTCGGTTCCTGAGCTAACATGACCATTCCAAACATATAACTTTCATAACTTTTTTCTCTATCTCTTACGGTTTGGCTGCTGAAACAGCGTCCCGGACGGACGGACAAGTCCGTCCCGGACGGACGGACAGACAAGTCTATTAGATAAAGGATAAATGGAATAATAATTATTATTTAATACACAACATAATCGGTCGCTGCATGTTAATCGCTTCACTGGAATCGATAGCTTTTGTATCTAGTGTCTATGTACCGTATCCATGAACGCAGGTGACAATTGTCACAAAAAAATAGACACGTCGTTTATTTTGAATTCTCAATAGAGTTTACAAATCATTTAATTTGTAATATGTTTCATTAGTACAAAAAATGCATAATTTCGGGACGCATTTTTTGTGCGAATGAAACATACTATTTTTTCTCCAGCTACTCATAAATTCGGTAATATGGTTTATTATTTAGAATCAAACATTGTAGGCAACATTATAGAACATTCATGGAGCAAATAAACAATCACTATATGGGGAAAATTAACAACAACGACGGCGATTGCCGAATATTGACGAAGCGTTTGTTTTTTATTTAAAATCTATCCTATCTTGCGTCCATTTTTGTACTAGTGCAAATATGAATCGAAAAGGATACAGTTGCCAAGGTAATTGGTGAATAAGACGCCATATTGTCGAATAATTTTGTATAAAAAGTAAGTCATTTCGGGATGTTCACCAATTACCTTGGCAACTGTACACTTTTCGACTCATATTTGCACTAGTACAAAAATGCACGCAAGATAAGGTTTTACATGGAAAATTTTAAATAAAAAACAAACGCTTCGTCAATATTCGGCAATCGCCGTCGTTGTTGTTTAATTTCCCCGTATAGTGATTGTTTATTTGTGCTATGACAGTTTTACAATATAACCTACAATGTTTGATTCTAAATAATAAGTCATATTACCGAATTTATGAGTAGTTGGAGAAAAAATAGTATGTTTCATTCGCACAAAAAAGGCGTTTTCGGGACGCGTAAAACTCGTCGGACTTCCCTGCGCGTCGTGCGGCGATCTGTCTTACTTGTCCGGAAATCATGCATTTTTTGTACTAATGAAACAAATAACTATTTTCGTACACTAGCATTGAAAGAGCTACTTTGCCGTACAATTTATTAATCAGAAAGTTGCACTTTGCGGTATTCGTACGGCAAAGTAGTATTTTGCGGTATTCGTACGGCAAACTAGCACTTTGCCGTACGTTTCCTTAGTTACAACACATATAATATTACATTACATTAATATTACTCTACTTATTTGCTATATACGAGGATAAATTTAGTATTCCGTTTTGTATGCTAGTGTACGAAAAAATATTGTACGAAACTCGTATGAAAGTGGCTTTTCCATACTCGTCTCGAAATTCCGGACTCGGCCTAACGGCCTCTTCCGGAAACATCTCACTCGTACTGAAAAGCTCCACTTTGTATACTTGTTACGTAAATTACTATTTTATACAAAATTATATTCGACAATATGGAGTCTTATTCGTGTGGTTGAAGAAAATATAAATTGCGTAACCTTCGCTTTCCGTCGTCAAATGACAGCTCAAATGTTTACGTTTATGCCTCCAAACGTTATATTCTGCTTGTATAGGGTGGTTTTTTAGATGCGGAGAACTTTAAATTGAAATAAATCACAGAATTTTTTTGTAATGTCCATGAAATTGGCTTTATTTGAAGATATTTTTTTGGCATCACCGTTGAATATGATTTCGGGCATGTGACTGCCGCAGCTGGCGCGTACATGGCGTAATCTGGAAAATAAATTTTAACAATTTGCAAACGTTGCTCCGACTTGAGTCTATTCATGATGAGTTGCCAAACCAAACTAACCTCAAAACAACCGAGAACTGTCAAATCGGCTGTCACAGAAAACAGTGTTGCCAATTTAAAGTTCTCCGCCTCTAAAAAAAACCATTTGACAAACGATTAATTTCACGAAATGGATCTGTTAGATTATTTTCTTTGGGGATATGTAAAGTCACATGTCTACGCCGATAAACCGGAAACAATTGAGCACTTGGAAGCCAACATTCGACGCGTTATCGCCGAAATATAGCCTGATTTACTGCGAAGAGTGTGTGAAAATTGGACCTCCACATTACGCCATGTATGCACCAACTGCGGCGGTGACATGCCCGAAATCATATTCAAACAGTAATGCCAAAAAATTATCTTTCAAATAAAGCCAATTTCATGGATATTACTCGTAAAAACATTTTTCTGTGTTTTATTTCAATTTAAAGTAGTCCGCCTTTAAAAAACACCCATTATATTTAACGTATGGACGTTTAATTTTTATCAAATAATTTAAAATGTTTAATTTATTATATTGGTTGTTCTACCAGTTAACCTCTCTAAGGACGTATTAAACTTTATGACTTATTTTTACGTCCCGGATATGCACCTGAAATATTGCCTCACATTTCAATGTGACCCTGTATAAAAATATAAAAATCTTATTAGGGCAGGTTTTATGAAAATTCTTTTGACACTTGTTTCGCAAGCTTAATATAAACCTTGTGGGGTATTTCAATAATATTTAGTAAATATTTGCAAAACATTAAAATGCAGTTAAGTATCCATTAGCAGTTTATTTACAAAACCCTGTCTTTCGACAACAAAGAATTCCCGCAATTTTCGCAATCTACGACTCAAATTACATACAACAGTGTTGCCGAATTTACTTAGGTATTACATAGAAATATTTTTAAAAATTATTATTCTATAAGTATATACTGTATAGTTTCAACTCGATCAGCGCGATTGTTGTAGTTAGTGCATTTTTAGAACGTACTGAAAATGCTTCAGCGTAGAAACAAGTGTATTTATAAGAATTGTGGAAGAAGTCGTAGGACAGACCCGGGATTACATCTGTTCTCATTTCCTGTTAATGACCAAGAAAGATGTAAACAATGGATTACGAATGCGGGAGGTAAGTTTCCATTATTTTATTTTATTAAACATACCTAGATTTGTATTGTTTCCCACTTTAAATTCAATTACGATATGTGTTTTTCATTTATTTATCAATTCTTAAACTTATATAAACTTTTAGTATTTGAATGTACCAGTTTAGCTAATCTAAATGTTTTCTAAACTAAGTTATTTTTTATTTATATTAAAACGTAAATGTTTTAAGACTATTGTTATTCAGTTGTATCTCCTAGATAAACAATCCGAAACAGCCAGATCCTTGCCAAAATCTGAAACGCATTGTTGTCCTAATAACTTCGAAGAAATGAGGTGTAAATTAGCGTTCCAAATATTTAGCAATTCGATTACGGCTGCTATGACAACTGCAGTCTCCACGGGACAACTTCCGGCAGCACTTACACCAACAGCTAATTTTATTCAGTTTATGAACGATCTGTGTGATGCATTAAATAGCTCTAATTTATCTGCTAAAAACCAAACCAGAAAACCACCTCCAGACAAAAATCCCCATATTAAAAAAAATCTAAATGATGCACTGAAGGACATTTCTAGCTTAAAAACTGTTAAACATCATACTCCTCCTTGCTTTAGGGGACTTTCAGTCGATAACTGCCTGCCTGATGCTGTATGAAGACCTTAAGAAGAATTACAAAATTGAGTTTTTATTAACCAGGAAATTAACGCAAGACGTACTAGAAAATACGTTTCCTATGTTTCGACAGAGGGGAAGTTGGAATGATAACCCGACTGCAAAGACATTGAAGCTTTCTTTTAGGCATCTTTTCTATGCAAACCTAACTGCGAAGATGATAAACAGAAGTTTATTTTTAACGTTGGCGATCTAGGATCTCCGTTTTCCAGTTTACACGAAGAATCCAATATCAACTTTGCTGTAGATAATTACGAATCGACGTTTGATAGTAATTTCCTGAATATCCATGTAAAAGAAGATGTCACCTTAGAAGAATGTGCAGGCTACATACTCCAAAAATGCATTTTAATGTTTAAGTGTAGCACTAGCCAGAACATTTTTAAGAATACTTCTCAACCCTCCGGCCACGACTTATGACATGTACGTACGCTCAAAGCGTAAAACAACTAAAGAATTTCTAATGCAAAAGGCTTATGTCAAGGATGCGTCTGGTTTTGGAAAATTATGTTCACTTGCGCATAAACGACGTAGTTAATTTGGTTTTAAAGCTCTTTTCCCAATTTTACAATGAAATAAGGAGTAGAAAAGCTGTACTTTCTACATTATTTAATATGTCAATTGCCGTTGTAACAATACGTATTCCTTCATTTCTTGAAACTCAACAACCATGCAGGAAACATCGGGAATTCATAATTAGGTATACATTACCAGTGCGGTTACAGACAACTATCATGGGAAGCAGCAATTATTAAACGAACATCCCGTCCCCACAAAAAAACACCATAAAATCAGAAAACTGAATCACAGTTAGATTTGTACTTTACATATTCGTTTTATGTGCGAACATGAATACGGGCCGAATTATGGTTCTATTTCTGTTTCATTTATGTTAAGTATTTATAAGTTGTTTTTAAATTCAATCTAATTTTTATATTACGAGTATATGTAACACTTCTTTTACTGTGTGTAATTTAATATAATTTTTATACAGATTTAAATTTTCCTTTAAATTGTTTGATAAAGGCGTACTACCTACTACTTATGTTAAATTAGTACTTTAATTTCTTATTAATACGTTATTTATAGTATTTTTGACGTTATACTTGTTAATTTGTTAATTTAAAGCAACTGTACTTTTACGTAATTTTAAAATTTAATGACAATGTTTACAATCCTGAATTATTGTTGAATGGAGTGTTTTCATTTCTAATATTTTATCTGCCTAAATACGTTACTTACATACAAACTGTTTTGAAAATAAAGTTTTTATTTTACTTGTCACGCTTTTTTATTGTGTATGTAGATTAATGTAAATCTATTTTTATATAATTGGTAAGATATATGCGGTTGTTTGTACTTGTGTTGAGTAACGTATTTCAATTGCTACTATTTTAGCTCTCCAAACACGTTATTTACAGTATTTTCCACATCACACTTGTTTTATTGTGTACAATATACTTGCAATGTATTGTTTTATAAAAGTGTACTTGTGTTGAATTACGTATTTTTTTTTCTATTATGGTCTTCGTAAATATGTTACTTATATTTTATACGGTTTTTTGGAAAATAAAGTTTGTACTTGACATTTATTTTTTTCTTATACCATACTTAAATTTTTATATACATCGCAGTTTATTTGCAGTTGATCACTTAAATAAACTAATTTTATCGACATTTTTCTAACTTTTCCATAGTAAAATGTAGTTTGTATTATTGATAGTAAGCGAGTTAACTATTGTTACATGTAATTTTTAACTCATATCATTTTTAATAAATAAGCAACAAGTGAACAATGCATAACCAGCTAAAAGATTGAAGATTTTGGTGTGTTTTGTGTGGTGTTTGGGAAGAATTGATTAATTATTAATTAATACCGCTTTAAACAATACCACTAAGTCGATTATATTTTACTACAAGTTATGCATTGTTGACTTACTCATTAAAAATGATATGAAAAACGACATGTGGCTACTTCATATTTCTAAAACAGCATTTAACCCGCTTACTACCAATAATATAAATTACATGTATCCGCAAACGTCACAAAAGTGACAACTTATTTGTCTTTATTGACAAGGTAAAAGTGTCACTTTACCTGCCTAAGCACACAAAATCGCTGCTCTCTTTCTTTATTTCTATTCTTTTAATTTAAATAAACCTTTAAGCAGCGGATCGGAGCATCTGTCGCCGTGGGTTATGGTGTGACAGCTGCTGTGGCCGTGTTCTATTAGCTCGGGTCATTCAGTATGTTCATATATCATTACAGTAGCGCGTTATTTGAACCACAGAGGTTGGCGCAGGGGTACAGTGCTCGCCTGTCACACGGGTGGCCTGGGTTCGATTCCAGGCCGATGCATCCTTTTTTTTAAATTTATATTAATGAAATTTACCTGAATACGTTTGCGGATAAAATAGTATATGTTATTCAGAGTAAAAGTGACTTTATGTGGCTTAGCTGAATTATTTGCCTCACTAACGTTCGGTTAAATAAACTTCAGCTTCGCCACATAAAGTATCAATTTTACTCCTAATAACATAATCTAATATTTGCTATGAAATAGTTAGGGAAATGTCGTCAAAACTAGATTCGAATGAATGTGTAATCTTTAATTTTACTTGCAACTGATGGCCAACCTGGCTGTAGTATACTAAACTTGAACTCTGTTTACAAATAACACGCTGAGAATAATCCCTTTCCTAGATTATTATCTGCGTTTATCTGTGCGGTTTGCAAATACGCTGGTCCAAACATGCAGCGAATACATCTGCTATGAACCAATGGTTGGTCAGATATATTTCTAAAGTAAAGCAATGACTTACGCCATCTGTCACGCGAGTACAAAAGTACTTTCAGCGTGACTTCCCGTCCATTGAGTTGAGAGATCTAGGTATATATTATCTCTGCTTGAGTGTCAATCCGAACTTATGTCTAGTATCATTGTATCAAATTTCATCCAAATTCATTCATGAGTAACCGAGATAGAAGCATGGCCCTAGTCTCATTGTCATCCGGTACACTCAGCTTCCGAAGACAAGTCGATGTCTCGCTACAGACGATTTTAAACTACAAACTTCTTCAGTAATACTCTATCATGGAACTGATTACAGAATCTTCCTCTCTTATATTGAATAGGTTAAGTAACGGGGGATCAAAAATTATTCCAGTCCAGAGCGGCTATAGATTGTAATACGTATGTCTTAAATTATTTCAAGTTACAGTAAACAATTGTCACTGTCAGTTGAAATTTTGATTACTATTTAATTACACATGACATTTCAGTTTATTTAGGTTACACTAATAATTCGTGTGTAATAAGAAATGCTATGTGTTTTTCAAACTCCCGGGGCTGAAAGACTTTTTGATCACCCATTATACAGAGTACATCTAAAATAGCAGCAAAACTACTCGTACCGATACTCTTCGTAGCATTTTGAGTATAACATCATAATACTAAAGTGTTGGATTGGTCGTCATGAGCCCTCACGAACGGTAGATAAAACAACAGTTTTTAGTCAACCTTATACCTTTTCTGTTCTAAATACGTCAAAATATTATCAAGGAACTAAAATGTAAAATTATAGTCCTATGCAAAATTTCACAAATGCCAGATTACTTTTACCGTGTTACCACAAAAGCACAGAGTAAGCCGATATTTCTTAAATTTTGCATGTAACCATAATTTTATATGATAAACCACTTTCCTTGATAATACTTTAACGTATATAAATAAAAAAAGGTAGGTACCTACTTTACCTGAAAAAATAAAATGTGTACTTTACTTGAATAAAACAAGTTTCTATCTAGCACTCGTGAGGGTTTCATGAAAACCAATCCAACATTTGAGAATTAAGAATGTATGAAGAATATCGTAACGTGTAGTTTTTCCGCCATTTAAGATACATCCTGTATATATCTCAGCAAAATAATAAATCAAGTGCGTACATACGCATGTAAAATATTGTAGTTAAAGTTATGTAACAATTTTACAAATTGAAAATACAACGCGAATTTCTCATAGGAAAATCACAACTGTGTTGCAAATTTCCTTTTTTTGTTCTTTCTATTATTTTTGTTAAATATAGTTTTTTTTATTTTTTGTTATTTTTTAATTTTATTAATATGATTTCGTTAATTCTTCAGTTGATATTTGAGGGCAGTGCAATTATATTTTATAACGTAATGTAACAAATACAATTTTTTAAATTTGTTGAGCAGTATATATCACTAGAATGGAAAGAAAATCATTCTTCCCATGGTAGCACAACTCTGAGCTACGTATAAAAAAATAAAATTTTATCACATAACTGGAAAAACGAAACTATTCTAAAGAAAACTGACTACGCCACTACATTCTCACCAAAAAAAGTGCCTCAAGAACGTAAAAACTACTTTTTTCTATTATTACGTGTATAAATAAGCGATAACGAAAAGTCGAAAAATGTAACTCTCGTTTATAACTCGATAGCCAATTTTGGTTTGCACCATTAAGTTTTTCTCGAAAAAAGATCGAGAATGAAGGGTCCATTTTTCCATAGCTCCTATCGTTATTGAGATTCCCTATGAAAGCATCGAAATTTGCCCACCATGTACATTCCCGTCCTTTCCGATTACGTAACTGTAATAACCATTGAGTTGCAAATATTTTTTGTGCGTCACTAATATCAAACTTTTCTTAGGTTTGAAGCCTGCTGAGTATATTAGTCGTACTTAATTTATATTAGATATACATATAACCAAAATAAATAAAAATAAATAAATAACGTTATTTATTTTAGAAATCAATGGCGAACCAAATTTGAAAAGGCAAATCAAAGGGCAGAGTTCATTTTATTTCTCGATGAACTACTTGATAGTTTAAATGGCAGAAAAGTAAGTCACTCAAAACAGGTATAAGAATAATAAGTGCTCACGAGACGTTTTGGCAATGTTATTCAAAGTTTTGGAAAGGATGCTGTTTTTTGGTACCAGAAAGCAATGTTTGGTGTCAAACCCATCGACTAAAAAAGTAATCCGCACAATCAAAGGTTTATGAGCTTCAGTGAGACATTTGAATTTGATGCCATAATTGAACTAAAAAATATTTTAGTTCAATTATGGCATCAAATTCAAATATCCGTCGTGGAATACCACGACGGATATAAGAATGTCGAAAATAAAATACAGAATAAAACATATGAATAGCAAATCAGGGATATAAAATATAAACTAGTTAAAATTCAACAAATATACAATCGTAAAAATGTTAGATATAACGTGAGACCATTCAGATGTCTTACTGGGAAATATTTCGCCTGATACGTTTGCAACCAACGATACGTCGAATATTATCAAGATGGAACTTTTATTTCCACTTTGTGTGGCAATTTAGCAGACAGCGTTGTCAACACATGTTGGTGTGAAAGGAATTTGGGACCTGTTAGGAGATCACCACGAGTGTGAAGAGCTGAAAGCCACTCAAGAAGACCTCAAGGATGAACTTAAGAAAGAATTGAGAGCCGGCCGAAAGAGGATCTTAAAAGGACTAGAGGATCTTAAAAATGAGCGTGGGGAACAGCCGAAAGCCGGGCAGAAAGCACAGGAAGAGCTGAAAGCCGCGCAAGAGATTGTAGTCCAAAAACCTGAAGAAGAGGATGGGAGAGTTCGGTCTGTGCTATTGGATACTGGGGCGACGAAGTGCATCGCCAGGTCTGACGTAGTACGGGACGACGGTCAGCTGCTGCACAACAGGACACGACTTCGCACGGCCACGGAAGACGCAGTGACCACACATGGGGAAATTGATTTGACATCAAAGATTGGGAATCAAACCCTCAAGCATCAGGTCCTGAGTGCTGACATTACGGACGAGTTTATCCTGGGAATAGATGTTATGTATAAGAGTGGGTTCATTGTAGACCTGTTGTGTTGCACGTGGGTGGGGAGGAGCTTTCCCTACACCCAAGAGACGAGATAGCAGAACGAGTGGTATTGGCGGAAGATGTTACTCTGCCGGGACGAACCGAGACGGTCGTGGATGCATACCTGAATGGCGATCTCCGGGGCAACGTGGTGCGCGTGGTTGAGCCCGATTATGCTGACATTGCGGACGAGTACATCCTGGGAATGGATGTTATGAATAAGTGTGAGTGCGCTTTGGACCTGGGACGCGGCGAGTTGCACGTGGGTGGGAAGGAGGTTTCCCGACACCCAAGAGGAGAGATCGCGGTACAAGTGGTATGGGCGGAAGATGTTACTCTGCAGGGACGAACCGAGAGGGTCGTGGATGCATACCTGGATGGCGATCTCCGGGGCAACGTGGTGCGCGTGGTCTAGCCCGATGGTGGCAAGGAGCTCACTCATGGTATCCTGGTTGGGAAGACGTTGGTAAAGACTGGGCTTGGGGTCCCAGTAAGGATGATGAACGTCAGCAGGAAATTGGCAACCGTCAGGAGGAACACAATCCTGGGAAGGGGCATGAGCCAGCAAGAACGGAAGAAGATCGAAGATCTGGTGGCCCGGTACAAGACATCTTCGAGTGCGGAGATCATCACAGCGGCCGTACTGACGTAGTAAAACATAAATCATTCGAGTTTGGCCGAAGAGTCTGGCTGAGGACCGACCATGCTGCTCTAAGATAGCTACTGCACTTTAAGAACCCTGAAAGACAGGTGGCTAGGTGGATCGAGCGCCTACAAGAGTACGACTTTGAAATAAATGATCGACTTGGCGCAGCCCACCGCAACGCCGATGCGTTATCCAGGAGGCCCTGCCCTGCGGACTGCAGCCACTGTTCGAAACTGGAGAGTTGTACGGTACCCATTGATCGTACCACTGTAGTCGACGACTCGTGGGAGCCAGATGAGTCGCAGAGCAGCGAGGAGAACGACCCCGACTTAGGCGCGGTTATAGCCTGGAAGCAAGATGGCCGTCGACCTACCTGGCAGGAGTTCTCCGCCGCCAACCCAACGGTGAAGACTTATTGGGCGCGATGGGACTCCTTGCAGCTGGACAACAACATCCTGACCAGAATCTTGGAAGATGAGGACGGTAAGGCAACGAGATCACAATCGATGGTTCCAAGGAGTAGAGTGGCCGAGGTTCTGCGCCACCTGCATGATGGCTCCTCTGGGGGACACTTTGGATTGAAGAAGACGTTGCAGAAGGTCCAAGAAAGGTTCTACGGGGCGAGCTGCAAAGATGACGTCCGAGAGTGGTGCCGGAGGTGCGAAGCCTGCGCTACAGGAAACGGACCGGTTGGAAGACGTAGAGCTCCGATGTGGCAGTACAACGTCGGTGGTCCGTTCGAGGGGATAGCCATTGACATCGCCGGACCATGCCCCGAAACCCAAGCGGGAAATAAATACATCCTGGTGTTCATGTACTACTTCACCAAGTGGCCCGAAGGGTACGCTCTTCCGAATCAAGAGGCCGGTGCTGTCGCTGATGTTCTGGTGATGGAGTGCTTTAGCAGTTTTGGAGTCCCCCTGGAGTTACCTTCCGACCAGGGCCGGAATTTCGAGTCTGGACTGATCCAGAACGTCTGCAAGCTACTAAGGATACGCAAGACGCGGACCACTGCCCTCCATCCTCAATCGGACGGCATGGTGGAAAGGTGAACCGAACCATAGAGAAGCATCTGTCCCAGGTGGTTTCCGAGCATCAGCGTGACAGGGACCAGTGCATTCACCTGTTCCCGATGGCCTACCGATCGGCAGTACAAGAGACAACCGGCGTCCAGATCGAGGTCTGCTGTTACAGCCGTTGCGAAGCATTGAGCCCACGATGGACTGCTGCTTCTTCAGCCAGTCCATGTGCAAGAAGGGCATCGCCTGTAAATACTGCCATCGAATTCCCACAAGAGCGAGAGAACAGGCACCCGACGCAACTCGTTCTGGGACAGAACGACCTAAGGCGGGGGCAGTGTAACGAACTTGGGCCGAGTCGCTGCGGACATATGAGTCACAGCCTCCCAGACTTCGAGAAACAACTCTGGAGCCAGGTGCAACGGGTGAAGTCAGCGGCCTTGGTCACTAATACGAGATGCGCCATGCATTTGTCGGGAACTTCGAGTAAAGATTGCGGCGTTTCTGGAACCTTGTCCGGCAATATAAATACACGCCCGCAGGAATAGCGGGCATTTTTAAATATTTTTCAATGGAGATATCTGTTATTACAAAAACTAAAGTAAATTTATCAAAACCAACGTCATATTCAGAATTAGTGACACAAAGTTATCCTAAAATAGTTTTAATATCGTACCAACAAATTAGTGTTTCTCAGTGTTATCAGTGCCATCTCCGCTTTTCCTCTTTATTTTTTAATTTTTTTGTAACGCCTAGAATTCAATAGTTAATACTACAATGTGTTTAATTATATCAACTGTCGTTACCTGGATTCTCAGTTGTATCTCTTCAGAAGTAGAAATTGCATTTGACGGCAATCTATGGTCATATTTTTTGTTTTTTCCGATTGCGGTACTCTAGTGTTTTGATATCCCATAGAATAGAATTTTCCAGGTATATTGTAAGTAATCGTACTGTACTGTCCAGTCGTGATTACTATTCTTCCGCAGCATTTTGACTATCTGGGCGCACTAGAACAATAAGAAAACGTGTTCGTATTGTCAAAGTTATTATCTCGTATGCACAATAATGCATGTCTACTTGAAAACTAGTCCCAACATGATCGCTGTCTGATGGTTCGGTAACGCTCTCCGATAGCTGCTCTCAGAAGTGTGTCGATTTGGGAGAAACGCTGTCGAAAGCTGATCTCGAGAATATTTATCTCAAATGGACAAATGATCAAGATCAACTTCTGATTCATTGTATTTGTGTGATAACACATTCAAATTCTTTTATGTTTCTTCAATATTCTAATGAATGTAACATATTTCAAAAAATCATACTAGTGATGTAATATCGTAGAAATTAAAAGTGCTTGTGAGTGAATGTTTTTTTAATAACTTTCTTTATTTTCGTAAATAAGCGAGATATAGCCACAAAACGAAAAATCGAATTTTCGTTTATAACTCGAAAACAGAAGATGATAACCAATTTTAGTATGCACCATTCGGCTTTCTCGAAAAAAAGAGATCGAGGAGGGGGGGGGGGGTAATTTTTCTACATCTTCTATAGTAATCGAGACACCCTATGAAAACGTCGAAAATTTGCTGAATCTGTTCAGCAAGATCTTACAAACCAGTGAACAATCACAAATTTCTGAATTTTCCGTCAGATGATGCATAAGAATTGATACCTATTAGCGTAAATAAGTAGTTTCTGTTAGTAATTTGTTTATAAAAATTAAGTTGTTATTTGGTATATGTACGCATGGCTCTGGTAATGATGACCTCATTTTTAGGTAAACACCGAAATTCATACAATCGACGATAATTTCCAAGAGTATAGGAAAACTGAATTCGTCGAGCGCAAATGTGCGGTGCAATGCAGGGTCAGCATTTCGAACACCTAATGTGAATGTTTTTGTTATGGTGAATTGTTTTGTAACTTATTTAATAATAAAATTGTAATTTATAAAATAACGTTTGTTAAATCCGGTTAGGAATTCTTCGATTTTTCAATGCTCAATTGGATGCGGAAAAGTTGAATTTTCCAAACTAGAACGGAAAAATAAATTGGATGCGGAAAGTTGATTTTTTTCAAACTAGAATGGAAAAATAGACAAAGAATCAATGCAAACTTTATTTTTATATATGTTAACTACAAAATTAGAACAGAAAGGCAGAAAGAAAGAGAGCAACGATTTTATTTTATAGGATAATTAAATAATGAGTAATTTTTTACCGGATTTAACAAAATCTTGTGTGGCTAACGCCTCGAAAAAAAATCTCACGTCTAAAACGGAAAAACATCACTTTTCCCAACTTATTGTACAAATAGCTATTTCTGTATTTAAAAGTTATTTTATTTTTCCTGTGTGTTTCCTGTATAATTTAAAATTAAACTACCTTAACAGCAAATTATCAGGTGTTGTAAGAATGTGTTTCGACGGAAACGAAAACGCAATGATATTCTTTCTAATCTGTTTTCATTAATACGAGCTGTATTCAGTACGGGACCCCTCTAGCTACCCTTTTAGTCTCCTCCGTACGTTATGAAACACCCTGTATATGCGATTTTACAGGTTGTTGTCGTCTTTCACATCCTAGCCTTCCAGTTAATTCTATCTCTCCAATATCCCTCCTCCAGTGCTGCCTCATTGCCATAGTCGTTCCATGTTTCCGTGTTGTACGAGGCCTTTCCCTTTTTCTTCGATGGAAAAATGTCCACTGGTGTAAATTCTTGAGTCAATCTCTCATCTTCCATTCTACAAACGTGTTGATTCAGGTTTTTAGGTGGTTTTCCTGAGTCAACAAAGTACCTTCTCCGAGGTGAATGCCGGGCAGTATTTCTCCACCTTTTCTGACCTTTTCTAGTCTCCACCCCTCCTTTCTCTCGCCCATCCCGAGTTTCTTGGCTGAAGAGGGACGGAAGGTCCCTATAGCAGACCGCCACCAGTTGGGGCAATTGAAATCCACCTTATCCGAAAACTCTTCTTCTAACCAGGCTCTCACTGGAGCATCAAAATGAGCAGGAGCACCATCCAACTGCATCCACATGTTAAATGAATTGCAACGAAAATACAAAAATACCGCAAAATAAATTGTAATGGCATACAGCAGAATCATTGTAGCTTTGCGGGCGGCAAAAAAACAGAACTAATATTAGAATCCAGTAATTTTTAAGCTTCATATTGATAACAATTTTTGACATCTATCAAACTGACATTAACTTGTTAACTTGATTTATATAAAACATCGGATAGGTACATCAGCGGCGTAGGTACTAAAAACTATAAAATTTAAGTAATTATCTAAATAAAAGAGTTTTTGCACATAAAAGTAGCAAACACGGTTGTAGTACCAGTGAATTCTCTGTGATGCGATGCTTAAAATTAAATTCTTCAAATAATGGCAGTACTTATCCTCAAACTACCAACTTAGAAAATGTTATCAGAATTATCGCTTTCTAATTCGCTTTCTATTTCACTACCCTCTGCCAAGTTCATAATTAAATCATCTACCACTAAATTTAAGGCAGGTTCCTTTTCCAGAAATTCTTATCATTTAATTGCGTGAGCACATCGTGATTTCCATTCATCCACAGAGAATGTTTCCAAAAAGTCATTACACAGTTTTTCAACATTTTTCAAATTAAAATTCGCATTGTGTTGGGCAGCATATTGATTTAAAGAGGACCACAGAAGTTCAGTTGTGTTTAAGTCAGGGCGGTACGGAACAGAGCCGGCTTATGGGAAGTTGCTGCTAGAAGCAGGGTAATTTTCGCCACTCCGAGCTTTTCACTCTATAGAATGCATTAAAATAAACTTTTAATATTAACTTTTTTATTAAAAGAGAAACCTTGGAACAGAAATAATAGTAATAAAAAAGCGTTCGTGGACCGCGGCGTGTTTTCTATCCTTTTTAAAGTTGAAAAGGGTCGGTCTGACCTACAATTGTAATTACCATTGATAAATAAATTCCTAATACTAACTATACTGTCGACCATATCTGGCATGTCCATTGGAATTTTTGGAAGTACCCATACGCCATAAGCAAAATTTTTCTATGACAATTGTTGCTTTTGCCTAACATTTGCGGCCCCTAAAAATTTTGCGCTCTGCCTCATTAGTAATACGGCCCTGTACAGCGGTAGTCTTAAAACACATTTTATCTATCTCATAGGTTTCGTACTGTGATTCATGAATTTATATTAAATTATATAGGTCCAGCTATAGCATAGTGTCCAGAAAAGGTATATTTTTGCTCTCAAGACGGTTCTTCTTTTCTGCTTACCGAGGTGGGACACTTTCCTGCAGCAATGTTGTGATATGAGGAATTATCGATCACTATAACACTTCGAGGTGGCAAATTCGGGATTAGTTTGTCTTCTAGCTATTTCTTATAATTATTAAAGTTCATTTCACTGTGATAAGCACCGGTCTTGCTAGATGGTATAAACATTAGAGCAGCATTGTTTACAAATCCCTCTTCTCCCCCTGCATGGACAATTATAGGTCTTAGCCCTTTTGAAACCGGTTTATGCAATCCATCTGTGGTCTCATCATTCCAAGATTGGTTATTGGTATGCGTTGAATGAATGTATGTTTCATCCATGTAAATCATGGGACGCCGTTCTTCTAGCCGCTCAATATTTCTTAAATTTTTTATCTTAATGAGGGTTTCTCATGTTTTTCCACTAGAATCTTTGGATTGGTATTAAAATATGCCTGGCTGCTATCGGAATTTTGAATTTTTATTTGCTTATTTTAAACTCTACCAAAATTCACTAAATTTAGATTCAAACTCGTTTGCCTCAGGTAAAGCTCAAATGTCCTTGGGTTCGTTACACTCAAATGTATAAAATACCTGAATAACACAATGTTGGAATGATTTGTATAACGTGTTTAGATATATACAAAATAAGTCGTAATTTAATAAAGTGGTATTTTAAAAATGTTTGTTGGGTGATTAATAACCTGTAATAACAACAATTTTTAAAATTTAGATAATCCAGCCGTAGAACAAACATTTTACTACAATAAAGTGTTATATACATAAAGAGAATAAAATAAAATTTCTAAAGTTTTGTTATTTCGGGGACGTTCGGAAATCCACACTGCACGCTGGCTTGGCCCGGTTGCTGTCCTCGGATTCTCAACTAATGTTTGAAGGCGGAGTGGTATGAATGGAAATTGTTACTTTTCGCAAGGTACGTCTTTGGCAG
Organism: Agriotes lineatus; assembly: GCA_940337035.1. Classification (NCBI taxonomy): domain Eukaryota; kingdom Metazoa; phylum Arthropoda; class Insecta; order Coleoptera; family Elateridae; genus Agriotes; species Agriotes lineatus. The sequence continues at coordinate 90,767 of CALNHX010004889.1, read as the reverse complement.
TTGGAATCACCAGGAAGCCGCTGGAGGCTTCGCGGTCATTCCGGACTCACGGCTGCCGGGCCTATTTGCCTACGTCGAGTCATCTGGATTATCCCGACCTGGAGATCTCTCCTAGTACGTAGGTAAGTTAAGTACTGGCTGATACTACAATTTAAACGGCGTTTCTAGCAAGATTGAAACCGACCGATTCTAGAGGGATCACAAAAGCGGGGGGAGGGGGCAGGCTCCGGAGAGTGGACCTGGTGATCAGGATGGGGCTCGGGTCTGAAGGCTCAAATGAAGTGAAATGACTGCGGATTATCCTTTTATACTCTTCATGTGCCTCATTATATGTGCCATTTATAGAGGGGGTTTCAGACGTCCGCACATAGCGGCTAAGGTCGCCTTATCTCAAATCCGAACGCTATGGAGATGCGGGCAAAAGCTTATAACACGAATTAGTGCCATTCAAATCTGTAGCACACTATTTGTGCCTTAGTTAAATTTGACGCGAGGCTAACGTTACAGTATTAGTTTTGCTCCGTCGAAATCCTATATTGTTAATTGCTTTGTGTAAACTTGTACAGCCAGTATAGTTCTGGAATCAACAGCATCCTGGAATTTATTTAAAATTCATTTTACGGTAGGAACCTTCTTTTCAGTTATATGATAATTTCTGAACCCCTCTGGAGACGGTACATCAATGCTCTCGGTCCTTGAAATCCGCTCAGAGAGTTCTCTAAAATATTCGAAGCTATAATAACGGATTTTTTGACAGCTGTATTTAAAAATTTTATTACTACTACGCAGCATGGATTTACACAGGGGCGATCCGCAGTCACTAATTTGTTGCTGTTTCATCATACGCTGTCGGAAGCCTTGGAGAATGGCACGTCAGTGGATGTAATATACACGGACTTCTCCAAGGCGTTCGATAGAGTTAATCACAAGCTTATTATAAAAAAAATAGTTGGTTATGGCATTTCAGGACATGTTCTCTCTTGGCTTCATTCGTACTTAATTAATCGTACTAAAAAAATTAAAACTATCGTTTGAACCCTATTCGTGTTACATCCGGGGTTCCTCAAGTAGGACACCTGTCTCCTTATTTTTTAATATCTTCATTAACGATGTTGTTAAGTGCTTTCATTATAGAGACGTGCTACTGTACTCAGATGATTTAAAAATCATTATGACTGATGATTCCAACTTATAGTGTCAAAAATTGTAAGAAGATCTGCATAGATTTGCAGATTGGTGCTCAGCGAACAAAATGCTGTTACATGTTTCTAAATGTAAATATTGTAATGATATAAACAGGGGTATACAAATCAATTTTAAAATAGAATTAAAGGATTACAATAGTTGAAAATTATTGGGATCAATTTGAATATGAATTGGGAATATGAATAATTAGTATGTAATTAGAAAAGAAAATAGAATTTATAATTGAATAAAATATGGCTAATTGAGAAACAGATGGATGCGAATACAATCTAATATCTCAATATGAAATTTGAACGTAATGACAAATACCAATCGAAATAGATTATTGCATATAGTAGGTAGAAATCAAAAAAATTAAGATATAGTGCGTTGGAAGGAGAAAATATGATATCGTTAAGGACTTTGTTTTTATTATTAAGATAACAAATTTTGAAAAATGTACAGCTGTAATTAGGTTGGTGTAATTTAAAAGTATGAAATAAACCCTATTTTAAAAGGAAAATGTTTGGAAATGAAGAAGGGTTGATATTAAGACTAAATTTGCGTGGTGAAATAGAAATGGAATTTAATTTAAGAAGATGAGATATAAAATGGAGGAAGATAGTAAGTATATGGTGAAAAACTAAACTAAAAGCAGGACTAACAAAGGAGAATTAATAGAGAAAAATACTAAGTTAAGTTTATTGAAGAATTACATTTGACATTGTATATCAATTGATTTGGATTGCATCGCGCTGTTAGTACGAAAGGAGAGTTCTGAAGGAGAGACCGTTGGTTCTTGATGCTGGTCAGTAGAGTAATTTAGAAGAGTGTTTTAGGATGCGGTGTTGGAGTTGAGTGGCTGCGGCTCGGGTCTTTTTGGGTTTATGCTGTGAGAGAGCTTCTGTTCATGATTCTAGGCAGTTTGGACATATTGGTTGTCATTGGAGGCTTTCGCTGTGTTTATTGACTGGAGCGGTTGTGGTCGTTGGCGGAGTAGAGCAAGTTGGTTAACATCAGGGACATTGATGAGTTCCAGTGAAAGGTGGGTAATTTTAGGTATTAAGTAAGCACTGAAGGAAAATACACACTAAAAAGGTGAATTCATTATTAAGGAATTACTTACTGTTTAATATTGTTGTGTGGCGAATGCAACGATCTGGTATTTGTCATTGAATTTGTTTGATATATCATTTGACAGAAGTTATTTTTGACTTGTAATAAAATTAAAATCAGAACATAAATTTCAGTATAAGCAGTCTAGATAAAAGGAATCCACCCCCGATTTTCAGGAGCTAGCAAAAAGAATAACTATTAATATTCAAATAATATAAACAGGGCAATTTAAATATTGATAAAAATATAATTTAGAAACATCAACTAATAGGTAACATAAAGTAACAACCCGAATCAGTTCAATATATTCAATTTAGCCGGTCTAGTTTAATTAATCGAAACTATTACTATCTTAACGGATCTAACATTGAAAATGTCATAATAATAAAAGATTTACGGATCATAATTGATAGAAAATTGACAATTGTGAAGCACATCTACAACCAATGTAATAAGGAGCTAAAACTGCTTGGATTTTTTTAAGAAGTACCATTGATTTTAATAATGTAAACACGGTAAAAAATTTATATTATTCTTTAGTTAGATCTCACCTGGAATATGGATTCTGTGTGTGGTCTCCATATTATGCAGTTCACGTGGGAAAGCTTGAAAGGGTGCAACGTAAATTTCTATTGTACACTGCATATAAGCTAGCCATACCTCTTGAATCAATTGATTACAACGAGTTCTTCATAATGCTAAAAATGAAACCACTATATCAGAGAAGAAAAATGTTTGATATAAAACTCTGGTCAATAACAAAATAGACTGTCCCGAGCTGCTAGGCCTGATAAATATTCATGTACCCAGTAGGTCTTCAAGATAATCGATCACCTTCGCTCTTGAACACCACCGGACTCTATATGGACAACACTCTGCCATCAATAGAATTATGTTACACACCAACTCTGTTCAAATAGAAGTTTTTACATGTTCAATGTCTAACTTAAAATACCCATATTATCTAATAGTCCAGTCAAATAGTAGAAAAAAGGGGAAAGTTTTGTGGAGTTTTGAGATTTGGTTCCTATATGTTTTTGGGTCGCTCTATACGAATATCAGGTTTTCCAACAAACATTTTAACCGGAAACATGTTTTTTAAGCAATACGGTGTAAAAATCGTTTTAAAAGTTCTTCTAAATTACCTAAAAGCTGTCCATTTTTCGTAAATGTTGAACCTATATGAAATAAAGAGTATACAATTTTCTACATTTATGTACTAGAGGTTTTTTTCTCCGATCAATGGTTCCGCCGTGGGAGCGCCGCGAAGTTAGATCTTAAAAGCAAAAAAAGGAAATTATGCCAGTTTATTTCAAAGTAACTCGAAAACTATCCATTTTTCGTAAATCAAAAATGGTTTATGAAATGAATCTTCATAAATGAAATGTTGGCAAACCTGATACTTGCGTACAGCGACCCAAAAAACATATAGGAACCAAATATCAAAACGCCAATCCCCTATTTTCTACCATTTGACTGGACTATAATTTCTCGGCGTTCTCGCGGCTGAACGATTGATCGGAGAAAAAACTCACGACATAAAATGTAGGAAATTTTATCCTCTTTCATTTCATATGGTTTTAACATTTACGAAATTGGATAGTTTCAAGTAATTTTAGAAAAACTAAAAGAGATTTCGTTTTTGCTTAAAAAACGTGTTTCCGGTAAAAATTTTTGTTGGCAAACCTAATATTCGTGTACAGAGACCCAAAAACATATAGGACCCAAATATCAAAACTCTACCAAACGTTCCCCCGTTCTACCATTTGACTGGACTATAACTTCGCGGCGCTCTCGGAGCTGAACGATTTATCGGAGAAAAAAACCTCACGTACATAAAATGTAGAAAATTGTAACCTCTTTCATTTCATGTAGGTTCAACATTTACGAAAAATGAACAGCTTTCGGGTAATTTTAGAAAACTAAAAAAATCGGTTTTTACACCGTTTTTGCTTAAAAAAAAGTGTTCCGGTGAACATTTTTGTTGGCAAACCCAAAAAACATAGAGAAACCAAATATCAAAACTCCACAAAAACTTTCCCTATTCGCCCTTTTTGACTGGACTATAACGCATAACCGTTAATAATTATTGTAATTTCAAAATCAGGTATACATTTGTATTGCATTGAAAATCGTACGACACTCATAATGACCAATAGAAAAATTAGTTCAGGAGCCGTAACCGAGACAACAACAAAATTTCTTGGAAATTTTTTGTAGGTAGACCAACCTAACTGTGAGGGTTGTGGCGTTACGATTTTCTTACCGAATCTGCATTCGAGCATTAATTCATATCCGGAAATTATTTTCTTGCATTCCAACAACGTCCTAATTTGCCCTCGCGTCCCGCTCGGGCAAATTAACACGACGTTGTTGGACCGCACTCAAAAAATTTCCGGAAAGAATTAATGCTCTTATGAGATTATATGTGATAATTTTTGTTAAAAGTATTGTTGATAACCATAGCAACATTACCAAAAGTATATCAGTTTTGATGATATTTCTTTAGCAACTACATCTTTCTGAAAGCCTGCACCCCGAGGTCGGATAAAGGTTTTTCATCACATTTAAAAAGAAATGGGACAATTCTCACCTTGAGAGTGTTGCAGTTTTTTTGTGCACTTATATCTGAGACACCCTGTATACAAATGAATCTTAAAATTGCACAGAAAATTATAGGTTTAACTTTAAAATTAATATTGTTTTCAGGATCATTCGAAAGCTCCTGTCATCCAAACTTCCAGAATTCCAAATTATTTGCACATTTTCTAGGTAAATAGTCACATTTAGCAATTTTAATGGCGTTTATTTTATTGCATGTGGTTGTAATTTCCTCATACGGGTTACCTTGAAGATCTTACCAGCGTTTTTGTGCCATGAATCCAGTCTGCAAAGGTGTCCTGAAGCAAATCTCATTTCGACATGAACCTAACTTTACGGACACCTGTGGTTTTCATGAATTCGGCTATTAAAACCTTTCTGCGGACCATGAACTTGTTTCACTAGTCGATAATGTTAAATGTACATTTCGAATAACACCACACACGTACGTTTCAGTATTTACTTAGCTATTTGCTATTAAGCGCACTCATCTCCCCAAACGTAGAGTTCATTGCTGTTGATTCAAGTATTTTGCGATTTGTGAACAAGGTATCTTGTTCGATGTTTACTCTGTATGTTTTTGACGCATAATAATAGAAATCTGGAGTTGCCAAACACAACCTTATTTTTTAAGTAAGGACCAACCCATACATAGTGCCTGGACGTTACGTAAATGCTGCAAACGCGCTCAAATTTTTTAATTTGTTTGACAATAATAGATATTATGAGGAAAGGTCCTCCTTTTAGTTTTGTTTTATCAAATATGACATTTATAAATTAATAAATGCTATACTTTACTTAGAAGATAAATCAATTGTTTCACCGATGCTGTAAAGTCATTGCTCGTGGGAAGGCCTATATCATAGCAACACATACAGGGTGTATGTCAAATGGCGGGAGAAAACGTTGTCTAATAAAAAATTTACAATAAATTTTTCGTTGCCCATCCAGTTAATACGGATACGATCTAAACGTGAACTTCCTATTGGTGGCCTGTAATATAATGTTCGTACGATTTTTCTTGTAATAGTTGGTATTCAGTTGAAGGTAACTTGTTTGTCTACATTTATACAAACAGCTAATAACGTATACGTATATTTTTTAGGGTGTAGGTACACCTTTATTTTTAAATTAACCTAAAGCGTTTGCTCTTGTCTCGTATATGTTTATCGTTTTTGATTCATAAACAATACATTTTCTTCTTAAAAATAATTAATTATTCATCATTTTTGTTTGTTCACATTTCAAACATGTTGATTTTCAACACAGGTCGGGCTTCCAGGCCTTACAACAAATAAGTGTCGTCTAACACTAATTTTTAGACGTAACTGTATATTAAATCTCCAGTTGCAAGAAATTTCTTGACATTGTTAAATGCAGTTTGTTCTGTGCAACTTCCATTCTCCATTAACAAAAAGAATTAAATTAATTGTTCATTGACCTGTTTTACAATGACGAAAGGGAGAAACCTTATGTTTGGGTCTCTGTTTGGGTCTCGTCTACTATTGCACTGAATCGATATAAAAGCGATCTAAAACTTATATAACGTATAACAATCTGAATATAAGTGTGCATAAAATAATTTCACTTCTGACGTTATGCTATTACCGATCGAGTACTTTTATCCTGGAGGGCTATGGAATTGATGTCAGCATATTAGTAAGTCATTTCAAGGACAATTCTACACATCTGTCAAATAATTCAAATAGACCAATGACAATGTAGCGTTGTTCTGTTTTCAGCCAATAAAAAACAATTATATCGACATAACCATTAGTGGTTCCAAGCGGCATAACGACATAATTTTTTGACATTTTCAATGTGATGACAGTTATTATAATTTTTCGTTTTGGTTGCTCTTATGGAAACGAACTCATAGCAATCCAAATTTCACGTAAAAATTTGCTCTCAAAATGAATTTGTACAGTTATATTCGTTGAATGTTCCCTCGTCGCTAGCGCACTCGTCCTAATCGAACCTAAGCGCAATGGACATTCGTGATAGCACAGCAAAAATATTCGACATAACTTTGACTACTCATGGTATTATAAGTCAATACGAACAACTCCGCAACCTTCTAGAGGATAAAAGTATTCCATTATACTTTTCACATGTTATAAGTGAAAAGATACGATTCAATCTACTTAACATCAGCACAAAGTTTTAGTTGCAAGACAGAAGGAAACTTTGCTTTTTATTAATTTCGAAAGCACTAATTTACACATCAAAAATTACATTTCAAGGCAATACGAATTATAGGACAAAGAAAACTGGTACACGTAAATGTTGATTCGGAGTCATGTACAATGCTTCAATGTACTCGTATTTTGCAGTAATCAGCATGTTTACTATAAAAAATAAAATAGATATTACAACTAAACTAGAAATCTGTGTTAAAAAACTATAAAAAAATTGTTTTTACCCGAAGATACTATTAATTTTCTTTTTGAGAATGATCATAAAGTATCTGTTTTGCACAGTCTCCAAAATCCGCGAGTTGTAATGGCATTAAACAAACATACTAAAGGAGTCTTGAGTTTCTCTGGAAATTTTGTAATTCTTGCTAAAACTACCTCCTCAATTAACAACATTCTAATCCAACTGAAAGAGAGCAGTATTTGGAATAAAAGTCGAAGTCCAAGGAGCAAATTTTTAATTTTCATTACTGAACCCACCAATAATGATTTGGAGATTATTTTCGAAATGTTCTGGAAAATTGATATTATAAATATTATATTAATATCATACGATAACCATATTGGAAATTTTTGTTTATATACGTCAAATCCTTTCCAGCGCGGTTGTCTTGGGATTTCAAAACTAGAAAAGCAACAAAATTGTGATGATAAAATTACTATTATGTTCACTGACACAATAAGTAATCTAACTAGTTGTCCGATTAAGGTACTACATCGTTTTCCTATTAATGAAGATCTCAATGTAGCAAGCGAGTTTGCAATATGTTTGAAAATAATGAAGATAATTGGTGAAGTTCTTCACACTAGTACTTCACTATTGGTTACTGACAACCGAACGGAAGCTATTTTTGAAAAAGAATACATACCTTTGAACCTTCAGTTAGACCGAGCAAATGAGTTACTCATACCGTGTGACCTCAGCGAAATACTTTACCAAGACGAAGTTATATGGGTCGTTCCTAAACCGCAAGCAGTTGCTAGTATAGCAATGATTCCAAAGATATTTAAAAAAGATGTATGGTTGTATATTCTCTTAACATATTTAATGATGGTTTTCGCTACTTGGTTGATTGCAAAACACAACGAAGAATTGGTTTTTCAAAACTTTTTAAGGAATGCCTTATTAATTACAGCTCATACCTTCGGAACCACAACAAATCTTGTGCCTATAACAAAAGTTTTTCTTTTTGTATGGATATTGTATTTAATATATTGCCTTTTAATTTGTACTGCATTCCAGGCAAACTTTTTTAGTGTATTGACTCATCCTAATTATGAAACTGCTATAAGTAACATGAATGAATTGGCAGATTCCGGTTTAGGAATACTTATAATAGCAACTATCGATGGCGTTCCATACAACGATAGTACGTGGCTTAAACTAAAAGCTAACTTTGTGTATCAAAATTATTTTAACATATCAGATTTTATCTATAAAGTTGCATATAGTCGTAACTGGAGCGTTCCTGTTGCAAGAAAAGACTTGACCGTACTGCATCCCAATATAAAGAGTATGGTACACATAATAGAAGAAGATACTATTTTAGGAAATATAGAGATTGTAATGAGTATGCGAGAGGGACACTATATCTTTAATACTTTAAACACGATCAGCTCACGTATACTAGAGAGTGGGTTTCACGATAAAATTCTTGCCGATGCTGTAACGTCGTTCTATTTAAGAGAAAGTGCTGGTTCAAACATCATATTGCGATGGGACCATCTAAAAGGAGTTTTTATATTGTGGTTCTGCGGATTAATGGTTGCACTGACAACATGTTTTATCGAAATTCTGTTTGTAAAACTTTATATCTCAAATATTATTGACTACAGAATCGCAAGAACAGGTTCTTGAAGACGAACATATGTTAGGTACTCGGAAAGTTGGTTTATTTCCAGAAATTCTAAGCTTTTTTGAAATCGCTTTTGCAATACAAGGAAACTATTATCTTATATATATTAATATCACGTTCACTTTTTCATACTTCATTGTTATAATACATTAAACGATGGCTGTATGTAATTAATTATTAAAGATATTAAATCTACTTATGCAATTTATATAAACATATAATTTCCTTGTTGCGGTTGTGTACGGTACAGCTGAAATTTAATCCTGGCCAACGAAAATCAGTTTTTGTTAGTTAAAACTACTACAAGTGACAAATATAAAAAAATACCTATATTTAAAACGTATTTGTAATTTCTAAGTGCTGATATCACACGCGAAGTGAGATTAAGGAGGTTGGTAACTTGTTGTGTTAGTATCAAGCGTCTTTGTGGATCAATAACCGCAATCCTTAATTTATTAAAAAAAAGTTGTGCTGAATATGGAAAATTAACTACAGGTACTATACCCTTTCAATTTCAAATTGAGAATAATCATTTTCAAATTGAGAATAAACACATTTACAGTAAGACCAAACAATTTGGAATCGATTAAACACATTCACAGAAAATAAACATTCATATTGAGAATAATTAATTCAAATTAATTAAATACATTGAAATTGAGAATGAACACCTCCAAATTGAAAATAAACACCTTCAAATAGGGACTAAGCAACTTCAAATTTTGAAATAACAACTGAAAGTTTCAATGTGTCAATATTAATGTAAGAAAAGTAACTCAACAATATACTGTGTTTTAATATGCTACCTTACGTAATAAAAATCCGACAGCATCAGAAAGCAACTATGTACCATCTTCAATAACACGGGAGATTGGAGAGAACTGGCGGATCGTCGTTGTTGTCAGCGTTGTTAGCATATCCATCAGGGACATCGACCTGTCCTCTTTGAGGAGATTTTAGGCATTAAGACCCTACGGTTGCCAAAGCTGAATTGGGGAATCGCAATGAAAGGTTTGAACCTAGATTTTTTGTCCCGGAAGCAGAGGATACTGACGTATACTCTTGACGTGAAAAAGCAACAACTTACCGATGGGCGAGGAGAGTAATTAATTAAATTATAAAAATACAACACAAGCAAAAGCTGGGAAAATCAAATTATAAGCGGCGATTATTATCAATTAATAAATATTACAATTAAATAACCCAGCCGTATCATCCAGAGTAATATGTTGCTATGATTATGTAGCTTGCTTTGGTGCACGTAATTAAAAATTGAAAATTAATTATTTGACTTGCTAAATAATAGATACTCTTTATAACCTGCCTTAAGCATGAACACATGTTTTATTATGGGCACACCCAGAGAAGTTTTCTTCAGCAAGCTCTCCATGAGACTCTGGTTTTACGCATGAGCAACGCAGGGTTCAAAAAATATATATTGCAGTGTATGAATTATATTTTAGTTTGTTATTAAAACCTTATTAGAATTGATTCTACTCATAGTTAATAAAAAATATCTTATTAATATTATTTACTAGTTCTGGTATAACATTTTAACTCTTATCTTAGGTGAATTCAATAAGTTTTAACTCTTATGATTTTTATATTCAAATTTGCATATTTAAAATGCTTCTGTCATTAATATTTAGTTTAAACGTCAAACTGACAATCAAGCCAATACGATGCCGGAAAAAGTTCCGCAGGAAAAATTTTCGTGGAAAATGTTCCGCCGGAAAAAGTGCCGTGGGGAAATAAATCCGCAGGAAAAAGTTCGGCAAGAAAAAGTTCCGCAGGAAAGCGATGCTTTGGTGTTTTGTCCATGTTACATGATTAATAAGTACCATACCATAGGGTACAAATGCATATGATCAAAATGGAAAAATTTGCTGGGCTCTTATGTATATTATAATTACATTTATAACATTTTAAATTACTACAGTGACTATACCGGGAGTCCACTCTCAAAGTCGAACATAGGCAATTAACATTAGTGCAGTCACTCGTTCTTCATTGAAATAATTCATTTTTCTGTAGATAATTTTAACAGACGTTGACAGAAAATACCTGATTTACGTTAAATAACTACCAATTTTTTTGACAAATGCTGTAACGTTTCGCTCCCATTTTAAATGCTATTTAACAATAATCGATCATTGTTGCATTTAAAAGTACGCTTTTAACAATTAGCGCTCCAACCTGCAGAATCTCCGCGGTGCGCCAGCCTAACGTAATTACGTTTTCGACGCATCCCTGCTCCTCGACCACGAAGATACTCGACGAGCCGAAGGCAGCGTTTAAAAACCGAATGCCCCGCAGTTTGGACCACCAGAAACCGACCGGAAGATTTCGAAAATAGTAACTCGATCTCCCCCAGGTACCCGCCTATATAAACGTATTTCTGGACTCGGACTGCGTTTATTAGGATTGATTTGTAAATTGAAAATAACAAGTTTATTTCGCACAAATCTGGTATCGGATTGTGCAAATTTTATTCTTACAATTCCGTCGCGTTCGTCACGAGTGTTCGCATACGAAATTAAGATTATATTTGGTTATCGAAATAACTTAGTTTCGTGGGCGAGCGATCCAGGCGATCTCACTGGACAAATAAATCACAATTAAGCTTGGCTGGAATATCGGCGAGTTTCAATTGGGTTTATTCCGTAAGAATAAAACTAACATTCCAGTATAACAACGGAGAGCACTGAAATAGCAATAAACTCGAATCTAGTAAAGTCACGAAAGACCTGTCAAAGTACAGTTAATTTCAAGGGTACATCCGAGTACATTAAAGTAAAAATCATTTTTGAATCACAGAATTGAAAATTACAAAACCAGTCCATTATTTTACGCGGGGTTAATTAAAGTATTGCAGAATTCAAAAGTCACCGACCTTGTTAAAATATCTTCGTTGTGTATATGACCTCCGCACGTGCCGGAGCGCAGATAACAGTAGAAAGAATTCGACCTCAGGTCAAAGGCTAAATGCACTTCCTGGTTATCACTAAAACGTGCACTTGTATAGATATTAACACAGATTAAACAACTCGGAGTTTCAATCAAGTCACTTTATAGTTGAAATAATTACAAAGCTCCCGTTTATTTACATGAGTATTAAACTGTCATTTTTAATTTGTTTTGGGATTACAGGACTGCCAACGTAAACGTGAGAACCCTCGATTTTCCAACAACCTGGCGTCGTGAACACCACGATCCTACACCGGTGTATGAAGGGCAGCCTACACATCCAGTAATTAACCAAGGATTCACGCAAAACAAATTATTTTGTACCTAATTCAATATATAATTTATTTTTAAGTTATTACATGTACATAATAGGTAATAAATGTATATAGTAGTCAAACCTGTTTCTTTAAGTCCGTCAGAGTAATCAGGCCCTGGACCCCATATAAGCAGCTACCATTTACAAGGGCATATTTGATAATGCTATAGGGGCATTTTCCAAATTAAATATAAACCTGATATTATTACGAAGCCCCGGTTAGCATTACAATGCTATCGAACTTGAAAAGCAAGGCATTGTATATTTAAAAATTCCCAAGCTTTAAATTAGTATTTTAAAATAAAAATTGCATCTTGAGTATTATTATTGGTATCATTTGACGCGTAATAATTTTATCTTTCCATTGATACCATTACATTCCCTGTAAGTTGAATTGGCGAGCAGGAATCGGCAAAAACGTTCAATACAATGTTAATCGCCTATGTTCGACTTTGAGAACGGACACCCGGTATAATCACAGTGTGGCCATACAATTTTTGACTGGTACTTTTTTATCCAATATCAAAATAAGATTTTGCGGAAAACCATGGTGATGTAATAAAAAACTAGAATTTTTTAACGGTGTAAGCGACATTTGATAACAAAAAATTACTAAAGTCAAAATAAAATTTTACAATTCATTTGCTGAAGTGAAAGAAAGTTATTCAAAATGACTAATCTCTCAAATACAATAAAATACTACAAAGAGGTTTACATGTTGAAGAAATATGAGTCATAAGGTGTTTTCATCAATTTATTACAATTAATGGAAATTGGAAAGTTCAAATCCAAAACGCAAATGATATAACATCATTTGTATAGAAATCTTCTCGGTAATTTAATGTGCTTTATTAACATCTAAATTATATTAAATAGATACATGAACTAAACTCCAATCTAGCCCGCTGGTGCTTAGGCGCATGGGCTTGATAATGTGATTCTCAGTTTGTCGGAGGTTCTACAAATGTTCAGACAATGGAGGCAAAACACGAGAGTTTCATGCCAGGCCCAATTTTGGCTGCCGTCAAGGTGCGAATTTAGGTTAGCTGCAGTTTAAGATTTGTGTATACTTAGTACAAAAATGCCTGTGTTTCACCATAAAACAAGCAGTTAGTCCAATCGTCGACAATAATATTGAGTTTGAATTTCCCAATGAGTATTTCCCTTATTTATAGCTTAAAATGCAGTTTCACCACTGGCATAACAGTTCCTCTAATTTCATATTCCGGAAATGTCAAAATGTACCAGTGGGCTATACTGGAGTTTTCCCGACACTAAACTACTTGCTATACATGCTCAACCTGGAATTGCAAATGTACACCGCAATAATCTATTGAATAGTTACTTACGAATATTTAAGCAATATAAAACTTACAAGAAAATATTTATTTCTCTGTTAAATGTTCTGGATTGTTTGATGTTAATACTGTTCTAAATATCGTAAATAACTAATTTGTGAAAAACGTCAAAATATGGTTCTTTTCCGTATAAACAAACTATAATTTGGAAAACTCATGGCCGCGGGAATACTAATGGCGGATTTCATCACGTGATACATCCACTCAAACTTTTGACAAGTTATAAAATGCCAATGTCTTATTTTGACATTAATAACCTTTTGGGGTGAAATTCGGTGCACGGTCCGGTCTATTGCGCATCCGCTGCGAGCGAAGTAAGTTTATAGTTCGATCAGCGTGTACGTCAAAATGTTGTGGGTGCCGCTTGCCGCTATCGTCTCATAATGTTTAAAGCAATGCGTTGCGCTCTCGGCGGTAGTCCAGGTTAATGGTTTATGTTAGTTGTTAGGTCTTGATATTTTTTTAAAAGAAAAAATACGAGAGAGAGTTTGTTCAACGATACATTTTTATGTTCACTGTTACATTTTTGCGCATGCGCACTAGACCGGACCGTGCACCGAATTTTTACCACTTTTTGTAACTGTGATTATATTGCAGGTTAAGTTTTACGTCAGTCTGTGTCAAACAACAAACAAACCCTAACCTTTTAATCTTGAATTTGACAGAGACTGACAATACACTTCAGTACTGCCAAACGTATAACACATATCAAGGCTTGCTCAGAATCATTTTTTTTATCTCATGGTATAATCTGTAGTATAAGTTGCCTTTTTTATAAATAAAACATTATGTATGAAATGGACATTATGTTATTATTTCTTATTTAACTTTTCCACGGCCGTGGGTGTTCAAGCGGAACTTTTTCCTGCGAAACTTTATCCTGCGGATTTATTTCCCGACGGCACTTTTTCCGGCGGAACATTTTCCGGTGGAACTTTTTCCGGCGGAACTTTTTCCGGGATTCAAGCCAATACGACACGCTTACATTCAAACAGCATCAATGCCTATAATCTGGGTCAGTACTTTATATTTAATAATGTTTCTTTGTTAATATTAATTAATCACTTTTTATTTATATACGGATACCACTAACTCTGCACTGACACTTTCAAACTCCAACAAGATGCCATACCTTTCCACCTGCAGCCACGTTCACTATTCCGCAACATGCCTCCTCTGCAATAGACTGCACCTCTGCAAGGGCAACCAGGCTGATAACTTAATCCTCTGCACCCTCTACAATTCTACATGGACTGCTTCTTTCCACGGACGGCTGTGTCAACAATCCTCCAGACTACAATTGCAAGCACCCTCTACAGGGGCTGCACCTCTCCATGGATAGCCAGGACAATAATCCTCCAGATCGCAACTGCAACTGGGACATTAACCTTCCACACTGACTGCACCTCTCTATTGACAGATATGTCAATGGTCTTCTACTCAGCAAGCGACTACGTACCAGAAATGTCCATGCATACCAATCCTCTTCATGATCCACTAACTTAGGCAATTTTAATATATTCCTCTTACGTCCATTTATCTGCAACGATTTTTTTAAATTTTACCTTTAACAATTTCCCAACACTCATCAATTCATTTTCATAAAAATTCAATTCATTTAATACTGTAGTTTATTGGTTCTTTTTCACATTACAAAAACTAATTTTCACATTTTTACTTCCTTTTACAATAAAGCAAGTATTGGATTCACCCATAAAATTCGAAGTTCGAGTTTTCAACGTTTTAGAGTTCCCTGAACCCAAAAAACATATTTTTTTTCATTGGTCCGTCTGTGTGTATGTCTGTGTTTGTGTCTGTCTGTGCGTGTGCCCCAGTAAACCAGTTACATAAAATAGACGTCCCACCACCTCTTGAATTTGTTTGCATACAAAATATTTCTGTGTGTACAGCCTACAGCAAATAGATGTAATAGACATAACATCTTATTCGGGTATGTACACGCAATATGTAAACAGTTTACAGAAATTTTAGGTCGCAATAGATAACCTCTATTTTACGTAAAATCCTGAACATTACTAGGAAAGACGTCAAAAATATGTAAATATTGTGAACATCCAGCCGACGTTCTTTAAAGGAACGTATTTATTATGTAGTGCTAGCAAATTATATTGGGACATTAACTTCGCAAACGTTAATACTACTTAGCTTAACCAAACCACATTCTGCTGTTTACCATACCATGTAAAATATACATTAAAGTGCGATACTTATATATTTTGTTACAACCGTGCGGTACACAATATATCACTTAAAATAGGTCAATGTGTTTTAAGAACGGAAAAAGATACTGTTGTGCTCCACATCCAACTTCCCAATGCCTTTAACATCCTTTATTGTAGAAAATTAAAGCATTTATTTTCGACTTTAGAATTTTTTATACCTACTTAAATATAATGATGGGGGGTTATCTGTACATATTCTTTGTCCGATCCGCATCTTTTGTTTTAGACAAACCATAGCTACATTTTTGTTTGTGTACAGATTAATTTTAAAATTATACGCTATTTTAAATCTAATAATGTCAACATTTTTGTAATTTCTTATAAACTAGATGAAATAGTTGAAAAAAGAAGACAGACAAGAGTCTGTGAAAGGCACCTACCTATATATAGAACGGCTATGGGTTCCGTCTTTATTTTGTTGGTAAGATATATTAATCGCCTTATATACGAGTATATTAAGACTTGACCTTGGATTTGTTACTGCCGCGTACGAGTATAGGTTTGTGAATTTCCACACCCCTATTGCGCAGATTCCCAGGTTGTATAACTTTGTGACACCGAATATTTTAAAGTGAAAACAGCGTGGGTTGCCTATCTTCTAATTTTTTGTGTGTGGATATTTTAGATGGAAGAAGCCGGGCGCATGGTAGTAGTAGTTAAATGGGTTGCATATTCACAGTTTAGAAATATTCTGCAACAAGCATACAACCCTTCCATTCTTCTACCTGCGTAATCATTAGTCACCGCCGCACATTGACTACTTTTGCCACATTGCAATAACGGTGTTTTGCTTTCTGAGAATTTAGATAAAGTCTTTGTTGGTTTCAGCTTTGAGTTTAGCAGTACACACAAAATTTTAGGATAGTTGTGCAAGTCCATTTGGAAATACAAATCACTTTTTCTGACTGAACTTTGTACCAATCTTAATGCTACCTATCAATTATTTGCAAAGTAAATGTAATTCAAGAAAAAAATTATGTTTTCAAGTTTTTATGTGATTTACAAAATCATGGTTCGTGGGAAGTAATGAAAAATTATACATACTATTTACTATGACGGACATTTATCATACAGAAGTCATCAACCTCACAAACGAAAGTAACAGGTACATACAACTCAATAAACCAACATATTTGAGTTTTATTACTTACTTTCAAAAAAACAAACACATGCAAAGTAGGTACCTAGTTCGAAACATTAAAAGCACTTGTTTAAGTACAAGTGCACAACATAAACCAGTTACTGAAACTATATAGGGTGTAGAAATGCGTTACCCACCATAGGGTTTTCAGTGGTAATTTCTTCATATGAAAATATTTGCTTCCCTAATTATCTTAGAGCAAATTTGTAAAGAAGTGTTTTGTAGAGAACACAATCTATTTATGCCGTTATTTGGTATTTTACATTTCGAAAAACCGAAAACTAAAAAAATTCAAATAACCATTTTCACAAAAATCAGTGATGCCTTTTGAAATTATTGAAGCAAATTAGTTTGCTGTTTATTTGTTTGCATCTAGCAAATGTGGCGACCACCAACATACCACCATTTCATAATTTGCACTTTTTCATCGACATAATAATTCTTTAGTTTTTAAACTTGTGTAACTAACCACAATTCTAAGATTAGAAGGCACATCTGCGGTAGAGTCAGATCCGTTTAATAATGGAAAATTGTCAGTGATAGTTGCATCAAACAGCTGTTCTTCTTGTATTCGGTTGGTTATTTGTTGCAAAGGGCATTTCGAGGACTTAATTTTCTTTTTTAAATTTTGCAAGTAATTTTCATTCAAAAAGAAGCAAAGTGATCTAAAGGGCCATTATTCCTTAACACAACGTCACATAAATGAATTTTATGTCCTACCAGTACATTAATTGAAATTAACGCTCCAGGGCAATTATTTTCTTCATAAGAACCCTAGGGTTATTATGAAAAATTAACAGAATTTGTTTCCATGGATACAACTTTTATTTAAAAAATTACAACTGATATTTAACTAGGAAAATGTAATTCACAATCACTTTGATATATTAAATGTACAATTTTCAAAATGGCCCGACAATGAAACACCTCCATTTATAACAGGTGGCGCAAAAGTAATCACCCTATCGGAACATGCTCTCATTTTTGCAAATGGCATCTTATGTCATCGCGACTTTGACATTCGTGAAGCAAACAGAAGCAGAATACACATAGACAAACCATGGATCGCTATACTCCTCAAGAACGCGGAATAATTTGTGTCAATGTTTTTGATAAATAATCGGTCAGTGCTTTTGTCTCCACGTGAAATTTGTTGTCGATTCCCTGGTCGTGTGGCATCAAATGTGCAAACACTGTGGCGTTTAGCCACTCGCCTCGAACAGACTGGCTCAATACGGGACAGTTCGGTCGAGAATATCGCTGCTGTGGCTGCAAATGTCCAAGAGGACCCTCAAACATCCACCAGACGATGGGCCACGCACTTGGGTATCGGTAGACGGTCTTTACAGCGAATTTTGGTGAAAGATTTAAAGATGTTCCCTTACAAGTGCAACCGCACACACAGCATGAACGACAGTGGATATTCTGAAGCAAGCTTTTCCCGACCGCTTCATCTCTCGTTTTGGAGATCTGCACTGGCCCGCAAGATCGGCCGATTTGACCGTTCCAGACTTCTTTCTTTGGGGTTTTCTGAAGTCACGGGTCTATACGAATAAGTCACAGACCTTGGCGGCCCTAAAGGAAAACATCTGACTAGAAGTGGAGAATTTATCGCCAGAAGTTTTGAGAAAAGTCATGAAAAATGTTGTGAAACGAGCCCAAATTTTCATCAACTCTGGCGGTGTCCACTTGACTGATATTGTCTTCGAGACTTAATGGAAAAAAAATTAAACGTCTAAATAAACATAATCAACAAACAGAACCAATTCTTTTCATTTACAAACAAAGTTACTGCCTTAGGAAATCGAGTGAGGACTTTTGCGCCACCTTGTATTTGCCTTTGCAATCGACGAAAAGTCGCTTGACTATTAACCTCTAAGACAGATTCTTTGACTGTTGTTAAACCAGCAACAAAGGACGCATTTGTTCGATTGGAACTTTCGCTATTGTCGACATATCCTCTAGCCACTGAGGCACTTTTCCAACCCCCTAATCTCAGCAGATTTTCTGAACTGCCCCTGCATCTGATAGCAGTTTTGCTGCTGTACGCCGTAAGCAATGGCCTGTGTATGCTTTAGCATCGGGTAATTCTAAATATTTCGCGATTTTGAAAGGTATACTTCCAAATGTGTTTTTACCTACAGGCTGTACAGTACATCGCTTATCACGAACACATAAGAAAAATCTATCACACACGCAGTTTTTGGGGCGCAATGCCATGTATTCTCTGACAACTTTCAACGCATCCATTTCATTTTCGGTAACTATCATACCGTTTCTCCGTTGACCGTTTTTGGATTGTGGAATATCGATACCAATATCCGTACCTCTGTCTCGAACGTCACAAATTCGCATATTCACCAGCTCATTCCTCCGGCATGCTCCAAACACGCCAACTACTAACGCTACCTTATCCAACAGGTATTTTTCGGACGGTGCCTCTTTGAGAAACTTGATAATTTGGTCACGGGTGAGAACTTTAGATTTTTTAGGCAGATAGTTCCTTCCAGTTTGTTTCAAGAACTGCTCTAGTTGCACAAATTTCTCATTGGCCTTTATACGTTTGTTGATTATTAATTCCTTTTTTAACATGGAATACTATGTCCATAATGAATTCGGGGCATAGTGCTCCGACAAATCTTGAAAATACGCCATTAAAATTATCTCATTGACCGTAATAACTGAATTTACACTCAACCATTTTTCAAATGAATCGTATTCTTTGTCATATGCGTTCTTGCTCTTTTTAGGAACAAGTGCTTCAGCTGCTTTAGCAGCTTTTAATAATATTTCTTCTGAAATTTCACCTTCTTCAAACATTTTTATCATGCACCGCTGTCACAATGAAAATTAATGACAGCTCAGTTAATGTCACAAATCTAACTTAGATCAGCTAACTAGATCAATTTTAAATACTATATCATAGTAATTATATGAATTGAATATGAATATGAATTAGGTAAGAAAATTGGTAGGACATAAAACCTTGAAGGCACCACGGGCATTATGAGTTAAGAGCCCGCGATTCTTGTACACACCTCGGGCCAAAGGCCCTCGGTTAGTACACTAACAATCTTGGGCTCTTATTTTACTCATAATGCCCTTGGTACCTTCATAATTAAAATTGTGCACATTGTGTGTAATACATCCAGCACAATAAACACTACTGTATTGTTGCACGAAGTACAACAACAAATGTCTAGCGTAATCATTAAATTTGATACACAAATTTTCGCAAATTAAAATTCTGATGGCAACGTGAAGTGCCATAAAATGTACGTATTGACTATGAGTCAGTAACATGTCTTGTAACACAACCGGTCCTGTATACAAAAGGAAAAGGCAAAATTCAGTTGCTTTCCATTGATCTACTTCTATCAAAGGTCGAGGTTTCCTTGCAAACTCCTACAAAAAATAAAGACGTAATACTTACATATTTTATTGTCTATATTTTGATACGCACCTTAGGCACTTGTTTTGCTATCTGATTTATAAGTACTGTACATTTTTGAATATTACTGTCCCACATTCTTACGTCTTTTTTCCCTTTTACCCAAAAAACTTGTAATTTTTTCATCACCCCAAAGCATACTAAGTGCATATATTCTAAAGGAACTTGAGAAACCAAACCCACATTACTAATTTCGCTAAGTGGCGAACTACTCTTATGAAAATCTTCCTGTAATCTTCTTTTAAAGCTATCGTCCGTTCTAAGCATAGCTGCAGTTTCAGGATATGTCATTTTTCCTTGGATGTAACTACCTTCTTGAATGCATTTAGTGCATCCAAAATATGCATTATGCAATTTTACACCAAGCAAAAACGCTTTTGCTGGCGCATCGCATATACTATTGTTCAATCAAGTGTAGTTCATTCGTTTTTAATTTTAAAATCTTGTCGAATGTTATTAAATTCTAGAATAAATTCGCGCATTAATTCGCGAGGTGTTTTTGGTTTCTTGGTCCCATGATAAATACTAATAACGAATGGCAGCGTTGGTTGACCATCACTAAGTAGGATGGATCCAAAAATTGGCCAAAGTTGACTAGTGGAGCTTTTGGTTAGTGGCTATCCGTCAATATTTATATCAATCTTGTCCCAAACTTCTAACCGATTTTTCTTAATAGCATATTGTATTCCTTTTTCCACTCCAAAATGCCAATAATTTCCTGGTGGGACAGAAATAATACAATTAGAAAATGTTAGAGTTCTCAGTAAACTTCTGCTATCACCTGGTAAATTGATTTAGTCCAGGCAACGAAGGAAAAATAGGGGAAATAACTCATGTAGAAGCCAATTTTGGCAAAATTGTAGGTGAAGGTGTCCTGAACAACATACCAAAAGTACTGATGGCTGGGGGTGGAGCTAAGGGAGGGGGGTGGTCTTTAAGGGTGTCTTTTCTCATTTTTCGTTAATAACTCGAAAACTGCTTCCTCCAGCAAAAAAATGCCCATATAATAAATTATTCTTCATAAAATTCTCTACATAAAAGGTTCGATACATTGTTTCGCCAGGATCAATAGTTAAGGAGATATGGAGGGGAGAAGACGTCAATTTTTAATAAATCGGTGTTTATCGTAAAAATAGTAATTTATTATACAAGACGATAAAGTTAAATTTTATCCACGAGTGAATCGTTTAACGTCGAGACGAAGTCGAGACGTTAATGGTTCAAGAGTGGATAGAAATAACTTTATCGTCGTGTATAATACAATATTTTTTTCTATAGCAAGAACTTTGACAATTTCAAAAGAAAATAAGAACAGTCAATCACATTTCAAAATGTGAGTAGCTAGATTGGGTTGCTACGATAATACGAAGCTGTCATTTTTAATTTAAACAAAAGTTAGAAAATTAAATTACTTTATCTATCCTTGATGTTAAAGTGCTACTTTATCTACCCTTGCTGTTAAAGTAAAACTTGACCTTTTGTTTTGAGTTGATAAAAGCACACTTTAACATGTGCTATAGAAAAAATGAAATGTTTATTGTTAAAAATGAAATGTTTTTCCGAAGAAGTATCTTAAACATTAATTTTCGTCGAAATCTAAATTGACATCATCATCATCAACATCGCTGCTGCCTTCGTTGGGAACTCCGTTCGTACATGCGCCGAGGCAGACCCCGCAGGCACCAGAGCAGGGAACCCCTGCTTTGCGGCAACCGCAGCGCACCCCACACCCAGTCGTGCATCGGCAAAAGATCATGTTCAAAACGGAGTCGGGAGCCACAGGGTCGTTCGTGGTAACTGGGATAAGGATCCCATCTTCTCCTCTGGCCCTACCCTATTGAGAGGGTGGTAGGGGTTTTCCAAGCCACTTTTGTATCTGTAAGAAAGTAAGCAGACCAACGTAAATATTTAGCACAAATTGATATTTGTAATTATGAATTATCAACTATATGTAAGTGGATTTACCTGTAGATATACTCTGAGCGAGTATTGCTTTGAAGCTCCTCTGGTGGGAGGAAGAGTGGCCATGTCTGATTTGGGCTTCGTTGACGCTTTCAAAAATGCCGAGTACCGATGTTTGTTCAGGTTTTCTTGATGTGCGGGCGCTTGGTATACAGCCAGAAAAAGCTTCTCGCCAGCCTGTTCAATATCCTGAGATGATGATGAGGGATCTGTGAATATTGCTGAGATGTCATGTGTGAGGCCAGGATTTGTTGTGAAGAGCTTGACGATTC
Organism: Agriotes lineatus; assembly: GCA_940337035.1. NCBI lineage: Eukaryota > Metazoa > Arthropoda > Insecta > Coleoptera > Elateridae > Agriotes > Agriotes lineatus. Next base: position 68,104 of record CALNHX010004889.1, on the reverse strand, counting down.
CCACTTTGCTCTTTCCATGTATCGCCGAGGTAGTCTGTCTCGCATCCGGAGAAGCTATGGAGAAGGAGGATCGTCTTGGCGAATGGAAGCTGTTGAAGTTGTCGCACCGAAAACAATTTGGTCTCCACCTTCCCACGGCCTGGTTTCACGAAATACATGTTGATAGATGGTGGTGCCAATCCAATGAGGAGAACTATCAAGTCCACATCCTCCCCAACTACTGCTACAGTTGGATGTACAGCCGCTTTATCCAACCCGCACCTCACAGTAGTGGCATCAGCATCCCCTGTAGCAACAGTTGTTGCAATCGCTGCTGCTGCCATTTTTTCAGTCAGCAGATGGATAAGTCTTGTTTTATTCCTTTCATTAGCAAGAAAATGCTTCTGTTGAACTGTTGTGGTCGTGATTTCATTGAAGTTGATGTCAACCGAAGTTTTTGTCAGCCCTCTTCGCTTCTGCTCGGCTCTTTTTGTACTGTTGACATCACCGTAACCATGAAAATCCACCGTCCAATTTTTACCGTAATGTTTCTGAACATAGGCAATGTACTGATGACAAATTGAAGAAATGGTAGAGGACGCTTTCCACTTCATGCGGTGGAGAAGAAAACCACAGTCTACGACATTGGTGCTTTGGGTGAGATCGAGAGCTCCGTTGTTCTCTACTGTCAAAACATCGTAGAAGGATGACTTCTTTCCTTTTCGCATTCCGCTCTCGCTGAAGAGAGCCAGGGGGAATGGAGTTAATTCATATGTCAAAAGCTCTGCTACATCTTCGTCGCTCTTTTTTGCTATGACAGTTCTTTGGAAAATTGTCAGGGGGTTAATAGTAACTGTCTCGCCATTGATATTAATGGTACTGCTCATACTGGCCAGTGACAAAACCACATTCTTCATAGACTGCTTCATGTCACCGAATTTGCTGCCAATGAAACTTCGTATGGTTTTGGTTCCAATATCCAGGGCTTGGTGGCAGTTTACTTTGGAGTTTCCCAGGATGCCCGTTGACAGCGACACGATGAAATTCAACTTTGGAAAGGGGGGATGGTCATTGAACCATTTTGCAGTTGTATCATATCTTGGGCGTATATATGGGCACATTTTGCGTACTGGAAGTGCCCATTTGCATGAAAGAATGGGATCATCTGCTGTACACACGCTAAGTGGCCGTCCCAATCACCACGACCACGCTCAGAGTCAATGAACTTCTTTACCAGAGTAACCATATTGAAGTACTGCACCCACAAAGCAGCGGTAGGCCCATTCTCTTTCAGGGAGTTCAGATGATTCTGGAATTTCTTCAAAGTTCACAACAAGGAAGCATTCTCTTCAAGTTTGTCTGGAGTAAGTTCCTCCATCGTTGTCAACATAGTCAAGATCTCCATCTTCTCTTCCTCTGAGACATTGGCTTCTTCTAGAACAATTCGTCCTAAAACAAGCTGAATGAAAAAATGTCCTCGAACAGCGCGGCTATAGGCGTGGCCTGTTAACATTTTGCCAACTGAATTAGCAGCGAAGACTTAGCATAGTACATCTTTCAGTCCAGATCCAGCCATTATATGACTAATGCACCCCATGAAGGACATTAGGGTGTGAAAACCACCAAGTCTCACAACAATGGTTCCAAACGTGAGTTCTCTAGCTTTTAGGTACAAAGGCTGGTCGAATGTTACGAAACAAACTGTGGCGCCCATCGACTGACTATTTTTGAAAGCATACTGTAAAGCTGTGTGTACAGTGCTGTACTCGTTAGGTGGTGAATTGATGAATGAAAGAAAGGTTACCGAAGTGTTTTCTTTGTTAATGATATTAACTGCCAATTGCATGAAACCCTTCCATTCTGGAATGGTTGGCACCTCTGGAGTGGGTTCCACCTGCTGCAGCCACTTACCATTCATCCTCAGGATATCTTGAAGAGTGGGTGTAAATATGTCAGTGGGGATGGGCTTTAGTACGCTTAAGTGTTCGACGGTAATTTGCTGCAATGGGTTGGTTCCTCTACCCTCAAAGGCTTGCAGCTCCAGAACTCCCAGCTGGCCCACTTTTTCCTGGGAGGGAGCAGATTTCAGCCTTTCGACCTTTGTGGATGGAAGTAAAGCCTGTGTTGGTGTAACACATTTGATACCTCCCATGCTGTGGAAGGTATTCCAGCCATCGAGAGTGGATACATTGAAGTCTGCATTATCGAAGATGTACTGACAAAACGTTTAAATTGGGATAGGCTAGTTCGAGTGGTGGATGGTGGCGAGCTCCACCTGCTGAGCGTCGTAGTAAGAGGTACTCAATCCCAACTTCGAAAGAAGGGAGACCAAGTTCTTTTATCCAAATTTCCTGTATATGAACAGAGCGATGCTGGTCAGAATTGGGGACATGAAACATCGAGGGCGAATAGCAGCGATAAGAGCATGAGCTATAGTTATCAGCTTTTTCCCCATCCCCTCGTTCGACCTTTTTTCTTTGAAATACGGTCCATGAAGACTGAGAGATTGAGGTATTAATTGTTCAGCTTCACTGAAGAAGCTAGCTGAAGGAGGATAAACACTAGATTCAATGGATTCAATGTCTTCCAAGATAATCTCAGCAGCTTTTCTTACAATCCTCTCACGTTCTGTCTGTTCATGGGTACACCTAGAAGTGTACCATGAGTCGCTCAAAATTTTATCCCCAAAAGTACGAAAGGAGACAACAGTTTGTCTGGTGCGAATTGTACTAAAAACAATTCGGCTTCCATATTTTTCCTTCATTCTCTCTTTGCTGGTTTTCACATGTGGTGGTTCTCCCGTAACCTGTTCCAACAACTCGTCCATAGAGAATTGGCAATTATCATTCCCTTCAATGTAATTGTAGATTTCTCCCATTGCTTCTGAAATATTTTCATCTTGAGGACGTCCAGCTTTTCTTTTTGAAGATGCAGAGGTTATCAAGAATCTTTTGTAACAATCCTCATTATATATTGCATCTGCTGCGTGTAGATCCCCAACAGTGCAGATACGTCTTACCACGTCGTTTCCCCACTCATCCTTTCTTTCTTGCCCACGAACGATAATGGAATTGTGAAACGTAGTTGTACGAACATTAAAAACTATTCGGCGCTTAGCATAAGGTTTTTTCTTTCTTTCTCTTCGTCATACGTTTCTGTGCAGAAAAAACACTTCGTTTTAAAATCGAATTTCACTTGTCCTGAACGCAAAGGCGCGGCATCGCGTGATGTTGAAGGTTGTGCTAAAAGAGTTTCTCTCAAAAACCTCTTTATGGAGTCACTTCTGACGTATTCTCTTCTGCAAGCATTGTGAACAACACCACTTGTCTTACTTCTGAAACTTGTCGCTTTCCCATCTTTCCTGAACTCACTTGCCTTCACTAATCCAATCATCCCTTTTTTTCCGAAGTTATACGAATCATTTTCAACTTCGCCCTCACAAATTAAACACATCTCAGTCATAGTCACAAAGTAGAACGCACTGGAAATGAATAATCTCAAGCACGTGCAAAGCAGATGTTTTGAAGACTTACGAACAACAAGGTGGCTAAATGTAAACTGAAAAAGGGACGAGCGTCTAGTCAATACCGATACCTAAATGCCTGATCGGACCAGTCCATGTCGCGCAAGGGGAGGTCAGTGCTCAGTTCGTTGTTTGACCCGGTTATGAAAGTGACGCGGTCGTGCAATAATATTAATATGTCACAATATGTGGTCAGAGCATTGTTCATTTATCATGAAAACTTGATTTGTAACAATAAAAATCGATTTTTTTTAAATTTGTTTTCCCTCCTTCATATCTCCTTAAGTATCGATCCTAGCGAAACAATGTATAGGACCTTTTTTGTATAAAATTTTATGAAGAATAATTTATTGTATAAGCATTTTTTGGCTGGAGGCAGTAGTTTTCGAGTTATTAACGAAAAATGAGCAAATACACCCTTAAAGACCACCCCCCTCCCTTAGCTCCACCCCCAGCCATCAGTACTTTTGGTATGTTGTTCAGGACACCTTCACCCACAACTGTGCCAAAATTGGCTTCTACATGAATTATTTCCCCTATTTGCCTTTTTTTCGTCTTCATTGCCTGGACTAATTGGGAAATTCGTATTTATTATCTTTAATAAATAATTGACGGCAACATGGTTGATATTAAATAAAATAACCCACTTTGGTAGCTCCTCTTGGACTTTAGATTCATTGATTTCTGTTGCCTTTGTTGAATGTTGTAATAGCACAGGTTTTAGTTCTACGGTACTTGCTTCAGAATTTTTCGTCGATAAGCGGTCGTTCAGCAGCTTTAACTTTGTTTGGCGACTTCAGGTAACTGCTTCCAGGAATCGGTTCTACATTTTCCAATTTGTTTGAATCTGTTGATAGTGTCGTTTTTGTAGATAGTTCTTGTTGCATACACGCTTGTTGAATATTTGGTTTGATTAATCTCCTGAAGTAGGTATAGGACACGGCATTCAATGATTTCCTTTTTCTGCATATCTATAAGCATACGTTATTAATACTAGATGCCACACATGGGGATAGTAACTTCAAGGAGGGTCACCAGCTTAACATATGAACATTATTTTGTATGATAATATATAATTCAGTAAAAAGCACAGCGATGCCTTTACACTCTTCAGTGGAGTATGGCAGGCATCAAAACAGACTAATAATGTTGTCAGCAAAGAGCTATACAATTAATTTCAACTAATTTAAAAATAGTATATTTTGATACTACATTAGTGTATAAGTAAACCTTTAAAACACGTGGGACGAGTTTAAGAGCACGACGCGAAACTAGAAAGCAGAATTTTGATTTTAATTAATACTATAAAGTACTTTTCTGTAATTTTGACCTAATATATGACATTTTGTTGTCGTTTTCAACGTCAAAATGATGCATATCACATCACAAAATCTAATCTTCACATTTTTACTTCCTTTTACAATAAAGGAAGTATTGGATTCACCCCAAAAATTCGAAGTTCGAGTTTTCAACAGATCTTCACGTTTTAGAGTCCCCTGAACCCAAAAAACATATTTTTTTTCATTGGTCCGTCTGTGTGTGTGTTTGTCTGTGAACAGAATATCTCAAAAACGAAAAGAGGTATGGCGTTCAAAATTCATATATAAGGTTTGTGTACTATGTAGATGCGACAGCAAGCTTTTGAAGAAAATTTCCTAACCGGAAGTAAAAATCACCATTTTTCAGTTTTTTTCAATTTTTTTAAAAGGACTAACGATTTTATTCAAACTTTGTATTTTTATTACATTTTCAATGAGTATTGATGTGAGATAGGTGATTTTCCAGTTGAATACTTCTAAAATGGGTTTCTTTTGTTTGTTTTTTATTTTTTTTATTAACTCCTATTTTAAATACAACACCGGGCATATTATGACATTTTTGAATTCAGCTTAAAATTCTAGAGAAAATTTGTCTCTTCAGCCGACGCTCTATTTTGCACCGTTTTTGTAGATTTTGTAATTTTTGAAAAATGTTGACAAATGCTTAAAACTAAAAATCAAATTTTTGGCTAATTATAAGATCACTGTAAAAGGAAGTTGTGTGCGTGTATCACGCCAGATTTTTAAAATTTTATTCGTTGTTGATTTCTTACTACCTCTCACTATAGTTATATTTATTTTTGCAATTTTTCTATCTGTTATATTCTAGATGTTAAAATTAAACCCTAATTTATTCTGCTGCCATATAATTATTAATGACTTTTTAGATATATTATTAGCGTGATTTCTCAGTTGTAATCTTATTACTTTGTACTTAACCTCTTATTCCAAAATATTATTAATAAATTATATCTTCTAAGTAAAACCAAATAACTCTTTATATTTTCTCATATTCAAAATTAATACGAGTACATCAACTCATAAATAAAACTTCCTTTTTAATAAAGTAAAATGTTAAGCCAAATCAAATTATTGTATTTTATTTCTAAATTGTTTCACAAAATTTATTTCTTAAGCATGACGAATTCTCACAAATAGTTCATTAACACCACAGTCAAAACCCCTAATTAAAATTATTCAAAATAAATCCAATGTACTATTATTATGGAAAATGCGCACTCATCCCAATATATAACACATAACATCAGTATGGTTTCGTGGACTCATAGAAGCATATTATTTATATTGAAGGAGTATTGAAACGAGAAAGCTTTATTGTTTTAATTATTAATCTTCTCAACTCCCATTCTTGCCAGTTTGACAATAAAACGTTACAATTACAATAAAATATTTCGGGAGGTAAAAGAGTACATAGCATAGAATAAACACGCTAAACTAGAATCTAGAGACTTTTCTATTTTTAGGTTAAGTTACTTATTGTAGGTATTTAACTTCATCTTGAGTGGCGCCATCATCAATGACGTTCACTATTTAACTTTCAAATTATAATTATTGTGTTTTCATCACTATAACGATTTTGATAGTGTAATTTGCTGGTTAATTGGTTACTTCTCCATGTGGTATGTGTTTTTACACTTTTTCACTTACGTTTGTTCGACTTTTTAAATTTTAACCTCACTTTACCATGTGCTCCCATTATTATTATCCGTGGTTTCCTTTGTTATGTATATAATTGTTACTACTAGCTATATATGGCCTGATGATGAAACCAGCCTGGTTTCGAAACATGTTGCTACGAACATTATTATAATAAATTCGTGGAGAAGACTAAAGGATTTTATTGCTTCATAAAAAGAAGTACTTATCACAACTAAAATTACACTTGAAAAGTTCGATATTTCTTAATGGTATTAGAAAACTATATTACCTAACTTAAATAAACGACCTAAGGAGTTCTCTGTGGTAGATAAAATAGACTATTTTAAACGGTAGAACTTATGTTGTCGAAAAGACAATACGTTTGTCAAAATTACTGACCGTTTTTTACCAAACAGAGTTTGCTGAAATACTTCGTCCTTCTGTTAATGGACTACCATGACAGAGAAAAAATGAACATGAGCGAGATTATAGTTGTCCATCAATATATTTTGAAAACTGCTCTGTTGCGAAAAGAAGAAAAATTTGCAAGCCCAGAAAATTAAACTTCGCAGGAAGTGATTGCGCTTGTGAAACTGCAGAATGTACTACAATTTTAATTACTAAATATTCTCTTCAAATGCATTAGCTTCTCCTCTTATAGGGGGTTTAAGCATTAAGATCCTACGGTTGCCAACGCCGGATTAGAGAAGCGTGGAGTCGGCACTAAATTTTAGTAGCCGGGGAGGTTGCTGGAAACTGAACCCAGATTTTCTGGTTTAGAACCACTGATCCGCAGTCCACCAGAATTGAACCCAATGGACTTTCATGTAAGGGGAAATATAAAAAGTATTATTGGTGCTAAGGAAGTTAACACTTCGGAAAAATTCTGGCAATGTATCCAACAGCTTGTAATGTAATGACATTCAGGACAATCATAGATATTTGAATGTATAAGACGGTCGATCTTACGGAAACTCAACATTGTATTGAAAAGGAATTTCTGTACGAGTATTGCAGTAGTGTGCTACTATTTTCCTTACAAACTTTTGTTGCGTTTGGCTAATATCGTAGTTCATTGTGGCCTTTCGTCCTATCGCAGTGATTAAGCATATGTGAAGTTATGTTCCTAGGTAATTTTTTCTTGTTTTGGGCTATATAATACACCCTTCAAGTTTGATGGTGATATATTGCAATACCCTCTATCAACATTTATGCAAATAAAATTCAGTTAATTACCGAAGATTTATTGATAAAAATACGCCTTTCATTGTGTTTAAAATTATAAAAACTAAAATATTTTCTTCTGTTTTATGTTTACAGTTCGTTATTCCCAAAACATTTCCACTCAAGTCACTATTATTCACTTATTACGAAAAATAGCCGTAATGCAAACGTGAATGCTATTTGATAAATAAGTAGTGTTGATGGACAACCAAACTAGGAATCATTTTCTGTAAATGTATGTACTAGCTTTAGTATCTGGAATTAATACCACGCGATAGCATAAAAGCAATGTATATTATGTCCACCTACTTTAATAACTGAATATATTTTGACCAGCTGTCGTAAACTCTATCAATTCTATACAAGCGAAATGATTACTAGGTGTCTCGAAAATAAAGTATGTTTACATTAGCAAAACTAAAAGTAAATGTAGATATTCATTATCAGTACAGTTCGGTAATTTGAAACACATGAGTTTAGTATAATAGTAGAACACACAAGACGGGTCCTCTTTTGTGTTAATAGCCATGCACAATGCTACACTATATTTAGCATTAATTAATATTTTGAGTATACACGATAACACAGACATCACAATGAAACTAAACGTTTGTGTTATAAAAACAATCAAAGCGCTGTTTCCGTTGGAAGACACTCTTTATTTTCTTTTTGATAAACATCAAGATTGGTCTGTTCTACAAAGTATTCAAAATCCTCGAGTTGCAATTGCAACCGATAGACCTACAGCCGGTATGATGAGTTTTCCTGGAAATTTTATAATTCTCGCTAAAACCCAGTTTACTGCCCACGAGGTTATAATGACCCTTAAAAGAAATAATGTTTGGAGTAACAGCCGAAGTCCACGGTGTAAATTTATAATTTTTATATCTGACGCTAATATTAGTAATCTGGATAGCGTTTTCGAAATGTGCTGGAAATTAGATATTATTAATGTTATGTTAATAGCGTACGATAACCAATTCAAAAATTTCTACCTATATACGTCGCATCCTTTCCGACAGGGATGTCCAAAATTTTCAAAATTAGATAGGAAGCAAAACTGTGACAATAAAATTACTACTGCATTCAACGAGACAATCAGCAATTTAAATGGTTGCTCCATTCATCTACTACATCCTGTACCGATTAATGATGATGTGAAGGTAGCAGGTGGCTTCGCAATGTGTTTGCAAATAATGAAAATCATTGTTGATATTCTCCACACTAATGCTTTGCTAGTCATTTTAGAAAATCGAAAAAAATCTATTTTAGAACATGAATTTGCAATTTATTCCAGTAAATGAATTAGACGTTCCATATGATCTCAGTGAAATACTTTATCAAGACGAAATAATATGGGCAGTTCCTAAACCGCATAGAATCCTTGGTATAAAACTTATTCTATATATTTTTAAAAAATGTGTATGGATTTCTATTACTTTAACATTTTTTATCATGATTTTCATTACTTGGTTGATTGCAAAGTACGTGGAAAAGCCTGTTATTTTCCGAAACTTTATAAGAAGTGCTTTAGTAATTACAGCGTATACTTTTGGTAGCGCGACAAATGCCATGCCTAAATCAAATGTTCTACGTTTCTTGTGGATATTTTATTTAGTTTATTGCCTTTTAGTCTGTACTGCATTTCAAGCAAACCTCTTTACCGCACTGACTCATCCTAAGTATGAACATCCTATAAGTACCATGAAGGAATTGGCAGATTCAGGCTTGTCTCTACTTGTCTTAACAACTGTTGACACTTTACCCATCAATGATAGCACGTGGCAAAGACTAAAGGCAAATTTCGCATTTCAAGATATTTTTAACATATCCGACTTTCTCCATAAAGTTGCATACAACGGCAACTCCAGTGTTCCTGTTTCGAGAAACGATATAACGGTACAACATCCAAATATAATATCTATGGTAAATTTTATAGATAAAAATACATTTTTTTCAAATATACAGCACGTCGTGGGCATGAGAGAGGGGCATTATATTATGAATACTTTGAACAAGATTGGCTTACGAATAATAGAGACGGGGTTTCACGACAAAATTCTGTCCGATGCTGTTTCGTGTTTTTATTTAAAGGAAGGTACCAATTCAAAAATGAGTTTAAACTCTGACCATTTCCAAGGAGTTTTTATTTTGTGGATATGCGGATTAATGGTTGCACTAGCAACTTTATTTATCGAAGTGTTGTTCTTCGCTGTAAAGAAAGAAGATATTGTTAAAATATATCATCACCAATCTGCATATCATATTCATTTTTCGCACTAGAATTTAGATATCGTTTGTTGCTTCTTTCCTTCTAACGAAGTTATGTAAATGTGAAGAGTTGTGCACATAGCTCTCCATTTAATGGTGCTGTAGACGTAGCACTCGTAGTAGTAAAAATACATGTAATCATAAGAAACACTATTATCAATGATTTTTAAAGATGTATTTAGTGAAAAAATGTCTGATAAAGAAGTTGTACTTAATAAAAGGGTCCATTATTAGCTCCATGGGTTTGTTCAGTCTATTTATATTGTGTAATATCCCATTCTTTATTATTGAGAAAAGTTTGTCGTTCAAGTGGTACGTGGAATATAGAGATATGATCATAACAGTACTCTCCAGCGTGGTACGTATAAATACTTAATATGTTACTAGTATCTTTTCTATTTGTTCATTTATTAGTAGTTGTCAGGCCATTTTTATTTTCGATAACTATGCGATACGTTGGTGTACTTTCTGTTCAAAATTTACGAGTTCGCTTGTATATAGGCTTCTTTCGGTCATATTTTCTCGTATAATACTTCAGCTAATTGCATCTAAAAATTCTAAAGATTTGACACTCACGCAACTTTTTGTTTTCTTGAAGGTTCAGCGAAACCGCTCTGGGCTCTAGCCATCTTCTTTGCAGCTGCATTGGTTTCGTCACGCTTAAGCGCGCTTGTTTAGATCAAATTCAAAACGCAGTCTATTAAAGCAAGCGAGATATTTTCCTAAAGAAGTTAATTCCGTCGCACTCTGTCGTCCGCAGGCTGATTCGCCCGTTGTAGCATGCGAGTTCACGCGAGGCAATCTGCGTCGGGATTGGCTACAGGTGGTGGCACGACAGAGGCGTCTGGCGCGAAAAGGTAGCTTGGCTTCGGTTTTGGGAGCGAGTTGTTTTCCGGCTGCGGTTACAGGCGCTTCTTCGAGAGAGTGGCTTTGGTGCCGTCCGCGCCTTAGACGTGGGCGGCCGGTTGTTTACGTGCTGTTACAGCAGTGTCTGCTGTGAGAGTTCTTCACGGGCCGCTGAGGCGATAAGTGGTGTTTGTTTTGAGTAACAGTGTGTGCCCTGGTTTGTATGACCGCCGTTTCTGCAAATTTCCGTGGGCCGCAAGGGGCCTTCTTCCCGATAACTTTAAGGATATAGTCTGCAGGGCGGACCAATACTTCGGTCTTGCCAGTTTTCCGTTCCGTTTTCCTACGAGGGATTTACACCAGACCCTGCCAATTACGGGGAATCTTGCGGAACCGCACGACGCCCACGCCTACTCCTGAAATCCTTTCGTTGCAGTGGCTAGTTCTCCGAGCTTCATGACGCAATCGCTCGGTTAAACCAATCAAGTAGCGTTTGTAGTTAGTAACAACTAATTAACTTTTATGTGCTTATTTGCTGACTCACTACCGACTTACCGAGGCCGCTTGTAAAATCAAATTCATTTCTCCCTGAGTTTCTGGAACGCCAAATATCCGCAGACTGTTTTTACGCGTCTATTGTTCATATTCGTCAAACGCGAATTCTTCTCCATTTCGTATGTTTCCAGTCGCTTTTCTAGTTGATCAACCTTTGCTTCGAATTTGTTGACGGTTTCTTCTAAGTGGGCACTTATAGACTTGCCGATTATGACGTTTAATTTATCCATAAATGTATCGCTTTCGAGTAGCTTGTCGACAATCTTCTGGGCAAGAACATCAACATTTTCACAGGTGTCGGTTTTTACGGCTTCTCAAATCAGGCATGTTTGTTAGTATTGCAAATTAACTTATGTATCGATAAATTTTCAAGCAGGTAAACGCGCGTACTTGTGCTCAGCTCTGCATTTGAACGTGGAAATGATGACCCAATTTTAAATATAAAAAGCAATTATACCTAGATTCTTACTTAAATAGTGAATTTTAAATGTAATTAACAAGCATAAGTAAAACGTATGCATTATATACTATGAACTACATGAGTAGTCGAGTTAGCTACTCTGTTAAACGCGAACAATATCGGGGGCGAACCTCATTAAAAGATCTGGTTAAAATGGTGCATACCACTAGCCAAAACAGGCTTGTCAATGACTCGTACGTGTGTCAGCTTAGACCACGTCCAAGTCCACAATATGAACCATAAAATTAAACGTTCAGCTAAAATTATTAATAATCTTAAATGTCTTAAATGAATACTTCAACAAACCACGTTTTACAGATTGTATAACATGAATACTACAATAAAGCAAATTTTAAATATTGCATAAAATCTAACCCACATCCAAATTTTTCTCTCCATTCAATTAAATTTAAAACCTTACAGCTTGACAGCCGAATTTGAAGTATTGATTCGATACAACCTCTATCTCAGTAGCACAGCCAAGAGTATGTAACGAATCCAGTTAACGATTAACAATGAATAATTCCAACCCGCACATAATTAAGACCCTAGTGAATTTCGAACATTTGCGTTCTTGCGACGAAAATGAAATTATAGATTACTGCACCTGCGTAAGATCGGCGGGCATTGTTACTGTGCAAAAGCTGGTTCGTAGAGGTCAACGATACCATGATGCTGCCGATTGCAGCGGAGTACTTCAGAAGCGACTGCGGCCCCAAGGTTTAACGAACAGAAGCTCGGAAATTCATCCAACAAGGAGGCGGCTCGAATCAGCCGTTACAAATTCAACATTGACAGGACTTCATACAGCATGGGAAGAATTCAGCAAAACACCAAACCAGCGTGTGAGATTTCGGCTTGTGTGAAAAATCTCAAAGCATCAGCCCAACGCATGAGGTTTCAGCATGGGGGAGAAATCTTCTATAAATTCGCAATTCAGAATATATTAAATAAAGCAAAGTGACTACATACCTACAGCGAATTCACCACATAATCAAAACTCGAGACAATAACTGGAGATTTACACGAACGTCCTTTTTCAATGCAAAACTTAAGATGGACGCCTAACGAACAATTCAATTGTTACAAAAATCGATAATCAAAGGCATCCCAAAACGTGAACCAATGCAAAACAAGATGACGTCCGAGTTACTCTTCTTTACATTGTGTTATCCTTGTAATTATACATTTGAGTACAACGAACCCATGGTCATTTGATCTTTACCCGAGACAACCAGTTTGAAACTAAATTTAGTGAATTTTGGTCAAGTTAGAAGAAGCACTTAAAAATTAAAATTCAAAATTGCGATACCAGCCAGCAAGAATACAGCCTTGCCATTTCCTATGGGTCAGAGTTTTTTGAATGCCTTGGATTGCAACAAATTGTCCTACCCGTATTATGCAACATTCTTCAACAGTCTTAGATTTTATTTTAGTTGCTAATAAAAATATTATCTCCGATTGCTCTGTAGTAGGCACGTATGAAATATCAGATCACAGTTTAACATCCTGTTTAATTAATTTATCTCGCTTTAAACCAAAGCCGTTTATTCGCAAATAGAGAGACTTTAGAAATGTTAAGAGATGTTTTATCGGATTTTTTCACTGTCTTGCGTGTTTATCACACGACGTTTCGGAAGCTTTTGATCTACTCCCCTCCTCAGGTGGATGAACTCCTGGTTAATCCTGAGGACTGATTTTTGTACGTCTTTTCACGTACACACATGTCTATCCCGGGGTTTGAACCCGGGACCATTGAGCGCTGTGATTACGAGTCTGTCACCCTTACCACTAGACCACCAGTGCGGTGCCTTTGCCGTTCTCTCTCTTTTTCAAGGATTGGTCTAGTAGCGTCTTGCGACGTATACCTATTAGTTGATTAGCAAAGTGCTTGGTTTAGTTGCTACTTAGCGCCCATATTGTGTTTACAGTTCTGAGATTGGAGTATCGCGTTTAACCCGCAACCAGCTTCGGCTGAGAAGTCGGCAACTCTTCTAATTATCTGTTAGAATGATGGAACAAAAAAGAATTTGCCGTCCAACGTGGGGCCCGCAGTATTATATTGCAACGAGGAATATTTTTTGCAGATTGATTTTTTATTTTGTAACGTTATTGCCCAATGACGTGATCGGACTGTTTTTAATTGCAACCCAATTTTTTTGACGGCATTCTAAAGATTTCTCTCTTATGAAATTGCATTATAAAGTACCACATAAACGAGAAATATTTTTGAGATTTTTAATTTTGTAAATTAAAAACACTACAAAATTACCAAGTATAACAAAATAAAATCAAGTAACCAAGAATAACAAAAGATGTGGCAGATTTTGACTCTTTCAAGGCGACATTGTTTGTAGTTGTGCTAATAAGTTCAATGTAAAATGATGTCCTGAGCTCCTGACAGGTTTTTTTTTAAGTTTGAAACTGTGGCCACATAAGCGGGGATGAAGATAATTTTAAAATTCACTTAAGAGTCTACCGAGATAAATGGTGTATTGTCCATAAAATACATTGTATTTGGATTTTTCTTCTCTAGGTGCATCACAACACATTTAGTAACATTCCACGGGAGAAGCCATGTTGAACACCAGCAACTAACCGTGTCGAGGTCCATTTGTAATGTTGAGGTAAATGTTAGATTTGCGTACAATTTTATAAAATCAGCATAAACGGTGGTTTTGTTTTGAATTACAGATAGATCCAGACAGAACCATGCGATACGCTGCTGGTCTGGGGTATGGTATCAGAATAGTTATTTCCTACTCTTACAGCTAAGTTCCTGCCCGACAAAAATATTTTAAATCAATTTAATAGCTCTTCATTAAGACCAGCATGTGGGACTTTCTCAAAGGTATTGCTAAAATCAAGATAGATGACGTCCGTTAGACTATCATGATCCAAAGACAGCGTCAAATCGTTAAGTTAAGTCAACAGGTTAGACAGAACAGATCTGCCTGGGAGGAATCCATGATGACAGTTGGGTATCCTGTTGGTATCAAGTAAAAATGGTAATAATTGGTCTACAACAATTATTTTTACAACCTAGCAAATGATGCTTTCTAAACTGACTGGCCGGTAGTTATTTACGTCAAATTTGATACCTTTTTTAAAAATAGGTGTCACTGTCGACTGCGGCCAAATGGCAGGTAATTCTGCGAGATCGAGTGAAGTCCATATTATCGTGAATTTTGCGGTAATATTGTCGGAGCCTGTTGTGGAGTCAACTGTTAAATTGCCCAATTGTTTTTAACATCTTCTACGCCAAAGTTTATGTACAGTAAAAAGTTATTTTTTTCTCCAATGCAGTTGGGAACCGGGCCGTATGGTTCGGTGGTGTAAACACTACTAAAAAAGTTGCAAGTATATTGGCTGATTCATTGTAATTGCCACAAAAGGTACCATCTGTCTTACGGATTATTGGAATAGATGCTCTTGATGTAGTATGATTACGAACATGAGTAGATTTTTTGTGTTATTTTAATAGATTATTCTCATAGTTGATTTTTGCAAGCTTTATGTTCTTAGTTTATTGGAGAAATTTTTATGAATTCTATAAACCTCATTACTTCTGGTAATGGGGTATCTTTTCCATTTTTTTTGCTTCCTTTTATTGACATACAATTTTTTTCTTTTGCATAAAAGACTGTTTTTACGTTACCAACGTCGTTAATTGATTTATTATTGGTGTTTACTAGATCACAAATCACTACCCATTGTTTTTGTGAACATGGCTACTTGATAACTGCATCTCTTAATGACAACCAAAACCTTTGAAAGGCATTTTAAGGTAAACGGTTGCTTTTACGCTTATGATCTAAGAACACTTTATTTTTACGCTTTTTAAGTCTCTAATTTTTTAAAAAGTTAACAGATACCAAAGTTAGAGCTAAAAGAAGTTTTCAACGGTAGGTAAAGTGCCTTTTACAGTCAAGTCTAGTTTATGAAAATATTTGTATTAGTGCAGTACGTAGTAGTAAGCAAGTGTACCAATATTGAAATCGATATCTTTACATTTGTAAAAATTATTATAAAAATAAGAAATAAAAAATTGAACTTTAAGGCCCTATAACTACTTACTGGAGAGACTTTATACTAAGATATATTGGTTTAATCGATTTATTATAACCTAAGGAATGTATGACTAATCGGTGTCCCATTCTTTTTGGGACACCCTGTATAATTAACATGCTAGAAGTATTCGATTAACCTTTTAAGCCGTCGTGGGTTGTCATTTTCATTGAAAAAACATTCTGCAAGTCTGTTTGGATGTGCACTATTCCTGTCGCGATAACACAGTAAATGTATGTATTGTTTCACTAACGGTGTCTATTTATACAGGGTGTTCGGTAAAGAATGAGCCAAACTTCAGATATAGTTAATTTCAACAAAAATAAGCTGATTTAACCCAACTTACTTTAGTCCAAAAGTTAGTACTAACGGAGCTACAGGATGTCAAAGTTGAAAAAAATAAATCACATTTTTTTAATATCTTTCGATCATTTCCAGCTAATTTACGAAATTTCGTATCTGGGGGTTTTTTGGCATAAGAAATTCAAATTTATCAAAGATTCGGTTGTATCCTCTAGAGGGCGCCACAAGCGACCATTAGGACACTGTTAAACCGCTGTAACGTTTTTGTGCCACGGTGTATGTCATTTTCGACTGGAAAAATCTTTTATTCGCAACCATATATGTAATGTCAACATTCCTGACCTCATTTGAGTGCGGGAAGTACATTCCCGACCGCTGACCGGTGAGTAGGTAGGGACACTGGGAATCTTGTTAATCCATTCATGCGCGTCACAACCTGTCGTATCATAATATAATCATTTTTCCAATTATTGTTTAGAATAAAGTGGTTGCGAATAAAATAGTATACAAACCTCGACAGCAAGTTTCCTTAGTCTCGAGATAATAGTTGATTTCGACGCTTCGCGTCTCAGTCAGCTAACTAATCTCTCGACAGTAATAAAACACTTCCCATCTCGGGCTGTAATATACTATTTCCCTATTTTTTTGCTTAGAAAAGGTATATCTCATTGAACTCGCTAGAAGCAACGGTTTACCATAAAAACGCATCCAAAGCTGATCATGAATGTAAATTATCCTAAAGTAAAGCCAATAGACTTATTAGCCTGTATGACGTAATTTCTTCCTTGGGCTTTCCTGGTTTTGATATTAAAATAATTGTAGCTGCTTTCAATTGATCAGGAAAGTACAGCGTTGAAAAAGAAGGTCTGGCAGTTCGTAGCCAGGAGCTTTTCTTGGGTTTAGGTTTTTCAAGATTGTTCTTCTAACTTCCCTAATTTTGAATTTATTGCATGGTATGTACATTTGGAAAGGAGCCTCAAGTTGCTGGTGTATTTCATTTTCTCCTTGTACGGTGATTTCAGATTCAAATGGTGTAAAAACCTGTAACAAGTGTGTCAATGCCATCGCTTTCTCGTCATTACTTCTAGCCCTTCTAATGCCTTCCATACGCATAGGTGAAGCATATTTTTGGGGCTGTTTAAGTTATTTGGTGGCTTTCCAGATCGATGTGCTGAATCAAAAGCTGGTATCAAGTTTTTATGGTAATTTTGCAGTGTTTAATTTTGTATCTCTAATAGAAGGTTTCGGAGTTCTGCTGTAGCTTGGTTAAATTGTCGTTTGATGTCAGGTGATCTTGTTGTTTGCTATAATTTTCGGAACCTTCTCTTTTGGGCTATTTTCTTTTTTTACTATTGCAGGGCATTCTGTGCTGAAAATATATTGTGCTTGCTTAAGAGTAGCTTGCCAAACAGCATTCTGTATTACTTAATTTAAATTTTCTACAGATTCATTTATTTCAGTTTTTGTTTTTAGAGGAAGATGCATTTGTATTGATTAGTCACAAAGGTCCCTGAATAGGTCCCAATTCGTAAGTTTATCACTAAAGGATAGTGGCTTCTCTCTAATAATGTTGTTAGCGCCTACTGTGGCTATTATATTTATACCTTATTATACCGGTAGGTGTTAAGGTTAATTTCATACTAACATAATTGGAATACATTCCCTAAATATCCCAATACTTATACACAACTAAAATTAAAATATAACTCTCTATAAATACATGTATATTTTTCTGGCCCATTCTTTCTTGTCGCTTGCCAGTGCTATCCCCCCATTCCAGGTCACATCCTTTTCTCGGAGGTTGTCTATTATTTCTATGTCACATGACTTCCCTGGTCTTCTTCTTTTCCATTTTTGGAATGATCTTGCTTGCAATTTTTTTTCGTAGTTCTTCCTTCGTCCATTCTTACTAGTCTCGTTATCTCCATTACACCTCTTAAATATTTCATTTCAGGTGCCTGTATTTTGCTTGCAACTTGTTTTGTTATCTGTCCAGCTTTCACTTCCATTCGTTAAATTGGTTTAAAGATTTTTTTTGTATACTGCCATTTTTGTTTTCTGAGATATATTTTTTTCAAAAATATACTATTTAAAGAGTAGTACAGGTTTGCTGCATTTACCAGCCTGACGCTTATTTTAGCACCTATCTTACCATTTTTCTGGATTTTTACCCCTAGATATTTAAATGTATCCACTTGTTCAACGTTCTTCTCATGTAATACTATTATTGTGTTTATATCTTCCTTACCTATCACTTCTGTGTTTCAATATTTATTCTTAAATTTCTATCCCTTAGTGTTTTCGACCATAAATCTATATTATGTTGTAAATCTTGCTAATTTTTTACGTAGATAACCAAATCATCTGCAAATGCACTCTCCGCTATCTCCACTACCCTCAAGTTCCTACATCCCACCTTTAGCTTCCTAGTTTTTTCGTTTATCTCCTTCATTACATCATCCATAACCACGTTAAATCATTCTGGACTAAGCACTCCTCCCTATCGTAGACTCTCTTTGGTAGCGAATTCGATAGATTTAAATTACTAGTTCTCACATAGTTTCTAGTTTTAGCATACAAACTCTTTATGCAATTTCGTAATTTATTATCAACTCTTCTTCGTTTTAGGCTGTTCCACATCAAGATTCTAGGGATGCTGCGAATGCTTTTTATAAATCTATGAAGGTCACAAATATCAATTCGCTAGTGTATTTTTCTATTAGTTGTTTTAGCGTAAATATGTGATTTTGCACTCCCCTTCCCTTCTGGAATCCACATCGGAAGTCTTCCAATTGTGGTTCTGTTATTTTCTGTAATCTTCTTCCCAGTACCCTCTTATATAGCTTCGTTAATATGCACGTTATGGTAATTCCCCTGTAGTTTGAGCACTCTCGTCTATCCCCTTCTTTATATATTGGAATCAATATCTATATCTCCCAATCTTTTGGTATTCGTTCCTCTTGCTATACTTTGTTTAACAGTTTTGTTACCATTTCTAATCCGTTTTCCCAAAGTCCTGACCATCTCGGAACTTTTTCCGTCATGGCCTGCAGCTTTTCCTCGTTTTAACATTTTCACCGCCTCCCTTACTTCCTCTATTTTTATATCACTTTCTTCGTTAATGCTTATATTATCTACCTGTTGATCTGCAATCCTTATGTTTGTTTGGTCTATCCTTAGCATTTCTTCAAAGTACTCCTTTGATCTCTTTATGATGCCCTCTTCTTCTGACACTAATATTCCTTCTTTTATTTTAATATGCTTAATTTTTTCTATCCTTCCTTTTCGTAGTGATTTTACTACTTTTATTGTAGAACAGTTTCTGGTTTCCAACCGCATTGCGTTCCATCGTTTCTTCAAATTCATGGACAAGATCTTAAGATGATGGCCCAGAATTGATGTGCTTATTGGAATAAGTCTTACAAAACCCCTACGCCGTTTCAATTGGGTAATTCATGTCCGTTTGTTCTCAAAATGTCATCAATTACGTACGTTTTTCTTTTCGTCTGATCTGAAGATTTAGTTAAATGCCTTCATTGTTAATTTTGAATCGAATTTCACATTGTGTTTAACCAAACAGTCCTACATCTTACACGAAAATTGGGGAATTTTGTCTAATTGCCCAAAATGGTATGCAGTATTATCTATAACAACCACACGTTTCCCTGGAAGCTTAGCTAAAGCACCCAATTTTGAAAACTGCTACCATCCATGGTGGTATGATAATCTAGGTTATTGTTTTTTGAATTTAAGAAAAAATCGCACCCATCCAGAAACTCTCCTCTGTATCCAGCATGTAATATGGTGAAGCGCTTGCCTTCACTTTTGAATTTAGCTGGAATACTTTTCATATCCGATTCGTGCACCCAGATTCCAACCACGGATCCATTTTGATATATCCATGTTTCATTCAGCCACATGAATTGGGTATCTTTACGTTAATTTTCATAGGTAACATTTTCTAAGGAAAATCATTTTAGCTGTTCAGAGAGAATTTTGCGCCCATTAACTAATTTATATTTATAACCCATACTTTTTAAAACCCTATATAGTGTTGTACTACCCCCCTTGAACTAGTAATTGTCTTTTATATCATCCGAAAGATAACTCAAAGTAAATACCGATTTTTAGAGTTATATGCCAAATTAGTTGTTGCATATCTTTTCTAAACATATGATTCCAAAAAGACTGCCTTCAAATCGCTTGCTAGAAGTAGATTTCAACTCGTCTGGTCTTTGTCGTAAAATTACTTCTAATGAGGACCACCCCACCTGAAACGTAATTATCTCTAATTAAGTAAATAAGCTCTTAAATATCCCAACAATATCTATTAAAGTAGTAATAATGTCTTGATGCTGTAGATTTAATAACAATACGCGTAAAATGTTTGTATATTTTCGAAATTCTAACTTTTTAATTGCGTTATAATTTTTGGCATGGTGGATTATATTTTTGACATTGGTACAGTATGGCTTGATTTTTAAAAACATCTTTGCAGAAAATTTTTAACCATGCAACACTGTTCAAATAAGGAATCGGGTTTGACAATTTAAAAAAAATATAAATGTAACTGCCGCTTAACAAAACGAAAGGATGGCCTTCCCTTATCCATAACATTTGGAATTAATTATAGAACTCATCAATCATAATTATCAGCAGCTGTTAAATGTAACTCATCACCCCTGCTTTTGATTACACACTACACCACAAAGTGCTACATTTATAATGTATGACTTGGAAGTTTTTTCGGCACCGCTGCCTATTTCTAATGTACTGTTACAAATCAATAATGTATTTATTGTTATACATTTCCTCCAAATAAGTAAAACCGTTTTTCTTCAAAAATTATTATTAGGCTTTAACCATGTCAGTTATAATGCCTAGAAAATTAGTTGTGCTATATCCTTAATACCCGATAGCACCAGTTTCGTGTTTAAAGCAATTACAATATGTTGACCAAATATATTTAGATAAAGACAACTACACAATAAGTGTACTTAGTGTCAGTCAGAAGACATGTACAATGCTACAGTATATTTTGCATTAATCAATATGTTAAATGTATACGATAATTCCAACGTCGCAATGAAGCTAAGGGAATGTGTTACAAAAACTACAAAAATATTATTTTCGTCGGAAGATACTATATACTTGATTTTTGATAAAAATCAAGATTTATCTGTTTTACACAGTCTTCGAAATCCTCGAATTATAGTTGTACCAGAGAGACCAACTGAAGGCATACTGGGTATTTTTGGGAGTTTTATCATTCTCGCTAGTACGCATATTTCTGTACAAAACATTTTACTGCGAGTCAGGGGATACAGTGTTTGGAATAAAAGCAGAAGTCCACGGAGCCAATTTATAATTTTTATTTCTGAACCTGATAATGATTTAAAGAGCATCTTTGAAATATGTTGGAAATTTGACATCATAAATATTATTTTAATATCGTACGATGGCCACACTGAAAACTTCTACTTATATACTTCAAATCCATTTCAGCACGGATGTCCTAAATTTTCTAAGTTAGATAAGAGGGAAAATTGTGAACATATAATTACTACTTCATTCAATGATACAATCCCAGATTTAAATGGTTGTCCCATTAAGGTACTCCATCATGTTCCGATTAATGAAGATGTAAACATAGGAGGTACTTATGCAGTATCTTTGAAACTAATGCATATGATTAGTGACATTCTTCATACTAATTCTGCGTTATTGGTTACCAAAAATCAGAAAGATTATCTTTTTGAACAGGAACAGATTACATTGCATCTTCAATTAGCCCTAACATATGAATTATCTCTATCATACGATCTCGCTCAAATTCGCTACTATGACGAAATTATATGGGTCGTTCCTAAGCCACACAGAATTGCTAATATAAAAGTGATTCTACAAATTTTCAACACAAATCTGTGGTTTTTTATTATTTCAACATGTGTGGTGGCGGTTGTCGCTATTTGGTTGATTTCGAAGTTCACGGAAGAGTCCGTTTTAAGAGACTTTACAAGAACTGCTTTATTAATTGCCGCTCACACATTTGGTACGTCGACAAACGTTATGCCTGCATCATATATTCTTCGCTTCGTGTGGATATTATATGTAACATATACCTTTTTGATATGTACAGCATTCCAAGGAAATCTTTTTAATGTATTGACTCATCCTATGTATGAACATCCTATAAGCAGCATGAAGGAATTGGCGGACTCGGGTTTAGACATATATGCTTTAGCAAACATTGAAACACTGCCATATAACGATAGTATATGGCGAAAACTAAAAACGAATTTTGTTTATCAAGATTTATTTAACGTATCCGATTTTTTCTATAAAATTGCGTATCATCGTAACGGCAGCCTTCCTGTTGCAAGAAAAAACCTATTCGTATTTCACCCAAATATGATCTCTATGGTACATTTTATAGATCGCAATACTATTTTGTCAAATATAGAGATTGTCATGGGAATGAGAGAAGGGCACTATATTTTTAATACTTTAAACAAGATTAGCTTAAGAATAGCAGAGGGTGGATTTCACCATAAAATTCTATCAAATGCTGTAACGACTCTTAATATTAATGAAACTGACAGTTCAAATGTAACTTTAAGCTCGAACCATCTGAAAGGAGTTTTTATTGTGTGGGCATGTGGAATAGTGGGGGCTCTGGCGACTTTATTCATCGAATTGCTATTGCCGCAAGCTTTTAAGAAACGAAGTAATAGTTAAAAAGTGTCACAACTAATCTGCATATCACACTGATCTTTAACAGTGGAATTCCATTACAGTGCATCGTTTTATGGGTAGCGGGTAGACGCTCTCTGTGATCCCGACAGAGACAGGTCTACTTCAGGGAAACGACCCTGCCCACGCGAGCCTGGGATCTCTCTCACCTCCCAACACGGAGAGGAACTCATGTCCTAATACCTCGATCCTACCTACCATCGCACACTCCTTCCCTCATCCTCTACCAGGGCACCCTCTTGCCTTTAAGGCGGATGAACCATATACTGGACAACGACATGGGATCAGGCAGGCAAATGGAAAGCCACCTGATTATTTTTCCAGTGCACATCATGAGAATTCCAATAGACAGAGACAAGATTTGCCGGGCGATCCGGCCAGCAACCGTCGCCAGCTCGAGTCCGGGTCGACTGGTGTGAAATGGGAGACCGGGCAGATGATTGGGGGCAACCAGACAACATCTGCAAAATCAACAACTGGAAGAGCAAACACTACAACTTGTTGAACAGAGAAGGAAAGTCAGAGGATAACATCCGACCCATATAAAAAACAAATGCATCTAAACCAATCAATAAACAAATAAAATGCCTAAGCACAAGGGACAAGAATAGGCACATAACAGAGATATGTACGAAGCTGCAACAGCATGCGAACCGCAATGAATAGAGGGAACTGTACAACTCAGTTAAATATCTATCAAGGGACTTCAAATCGCAAACTCAAAACATCAGGGATTCACAAGGAAGAACTGTCACCAACTCAGAAGAAATTGCAGAAGTCTGGAAGTGCTACTGCGAAGACTTGTACGCTAACACGGACGAAGAACTTGATATACCCGAGTCAATACTGGAAAAGGAGCCAGACATACTAAGATCAGAGGTTACCGCTGCTCTGAAAAAGGTCAAGAATGGGTAATCCCCTAGCTTTGACGAAATAACTGCCGAAGCACTCAAAGAGCTAGACCATACCGGAATAGAATTAATACATAACATATGCCAAGAAATATGGAATACTGGAAAGTGGCCATCAGACTGGTGTAAATCGATATTTATACCAATATTAAAAAAACGCTCCCCATCTGCACAATAGCATTAATATCCCACGCTAGCAAAGTCATGCTGACCATCATCAACGAACGGATGAAACACCTCCTCCTCCCGCAGATTTCCAAAACACAGTCAGGATTTATGCCTGCCAAATGCACACGAAAGCAAATCCTAAACCATCGTCAAATGATTGAAAAATCTCGCGAATTTAACATGGAAACATACTTATGCTTTGTGGACTATTATATGGCGTTCGACACAGTACAATAGACCGCCTTGAAAGATATACTACTGAAGATGGAAGTCGCACAACACCTGGTCTGGCTATTCTGCAACTTGTATAAGAATAATACAACTTCAGTACGAGTAGGTAACAAATACTCAAAAGATTTCAACCTTAGGGCCGGGGTACGCCAAGGGTGCATAATTTCCCAACTACTGTTAGCATATACAGTGAACATATAATGCGTGAAACCTTTGATGAATGGCAAGGTAGAGTAACGATATGGGGCCACAGAATCAACAACCTGCGCTACGCAGAGGACACAGTAGTGCTAGTGGACTCAAAAGAAGGACTACAACACATTATGAGCAGGGTCAAAGAAACAAGCGAAAGATACGGCCTTACCCTGAATCAAGACAAAACAAAAATCATGGTAATCGACAGAGCGAGAAACAACCAACCTGAAATTGGAATCATCGCAGGATACAAAACAGTTAGCCAATTCAATTATTAAGGCTCAATGATAACCAACAACGGGAGTTGCGAAGAGGAAATCCGCAGACACCTTGCGATGGGTAGAACAGCAACAGTCAAATTGACCAAAATATGGAAAAACACCAGTATCACAAGAAACACCAAACTGCCACTCGTTAAATCGCTCATATTCCCCATTGCCACTTATGCGTCGGAGACTTGGACCGTCAAGAAAACAGATATCAAGCGAATAAGTGCTTTTGAAATGTGGGTATATCGAAGAATTTTACGAATACCTTGAACTGCCCACCGTACGAATGCCGCAGTCCCAGAGGAACTAAATACGATAACAAGACTCAAAACAATAATAAGCAGAAACATTCTTCGATACTTCGGTCACGTAGTAAGAGGTGGGGACACCATGGAACGACTAATTGTCGAAGGCAAAAGCGCGAGAGGACGGTCTCCCACGCGATGGACGGACCAGCTCAAATCAGCCACGGGATACACATTCGAAGAAGCAACCCACCAAGCGCAAGACAGAAAAACATGGTCCGAAAAGATAGCGCAAACATCAAGATGCCATTACGTCCTTACGAAGGATGATGAACAGCGGAGGAGGAGGCTTCGTTTTTACTACATCCATTTACAGGAATTTATATTCTTCTTTTGAGCTCTTCCACGCGCGCCGTAAGTGAAGTCCCTTAAAATTGCAAGACTCTGTACATATTGTTTTTTGTAAATAGTGTGTTACAATATTTATGAAATCCTTGTTTAAATATTGTATTAAATAAATAGGATGTATATCCATTTTTAGGCACCATTATTTGCTTTATTGGAAGAAAAAAGTGGATCTATCTATTAATGTTGTTAGTTAAGTAACAAACGACTTCCGGGATTGGACCGTGTCATGATTGAGATCGAAGAACTCAACTTTTCGCCCACTTTCGTAAGGGGCTTCATCAGGAGGAAAAAAGCAAAAGAGCACCGTGCTCTTTTGCTTTTTTCCTGCTTTTTTCTCCTGATGAAGCCCCTTACGAAAGTGGGCGAAACGTTGAGTTCTTCGATCTCAATCATGACACGGTCCAATCCCGGAAGTCGTTTGTTACTTAATGACAATGGCCGTGAAAGCCTCAAAAATCAATGTTGTTAGTTGTTACTATTCATTTTAAACATAATTTAATATGTTAATGGACAATTTAAGTACTCTTTCAATGCAATTGGTACGGTGTCCCGTTCTGTCTTTATTTTACCATCTTCAGCGTGAAGTGGTATTGGTTGTGATTATATAAATTAGTAATTGCAAATTCATTCGACCAAGTAGGATACACAACTGTGATACAGGTATTTATTTATTATACAGAGTGTCCCTAAAAAGGGACCGTTAACCACATATTCCTTGAGCAAAAATATGGTGATTTAACTCAACTTAACGATATACAAAGTTGCTTAGTTTAACCGCTAGAGGACTTTAAAAACGATTAACTTTTTAAATTTTTTTCAAATAAGTCGTAAAGTATTTGACAGATTTTATTCATTTTTTGGCCATGCGTTTGTACCAGTAATTTTTTAACCCCATGTATAATCACTACCAATTTTTTTCTGAATAGTTACTTTAATTTAGAAGCTATTTCCTCTCTTACAAAATTTTAGTCGGGTAAACGGCTTAGCCACAAAAAATATTTTTTAAATCCCTACAAGCCTAGTGTTAAGTTACAATTACTGATTCAGGCTTGTAAGGATTTAGAAAATATTTTTTTTGTGGCTACCGTTTACCCAACTAAAATTTTGTAACAGAAAGAAAAATTGGTAGTGATTACACAGGGGGTTAAAAAACTATGGATGGATAATTTATTGTGACGAAGTTTTTAAACACCCTGTAATTTTCGAAATTAGGGTTTATTCTTCAAAACACTGTGGTTCACTAGTACAAACGCATGGCCAAAAAATGAATAATATCTATCAAAGATTTTTCGTCTTATTTTTAAAAAAATTAAAAAGTTAATCGTTTTTAAAGCCCTATAGCGGCTAAACTAAGCAACTTTGTATATAGGGTAGTTGAGTTAAATCATCATATTCAACGGATTGACCTCCTTTTTAGGGACACCCTGTATATTAATGATCAGGCCATGCTCCTACATGGAATGAAGCGCCCGAACTTCACTTTACTATGATCAGTACAAAATCTAAGAAATTTGTAAGAGTGTTAATTCTAGTAAACGAAAAGTCTATAGTTGGCGTATGGAATGTAAATAAATAAATAGAACTGAACAATAGAGTGATCATAAACCCCAAAAATCTAATCAATCATAATTATCAGCAGTTGTGAAATGTCACCCCTACATTTGATCAAACGCAATACCAAAATATGTGAGTGTGAATTGCATTATAAACAATCATTTATGATATGTTTTGTCGGACTTTTTCTATTTCTATTGAGTAGATCAAAACTCCCGAAACACCCTAGACAGTGGAAAAAGTTCGATTAACATATCATAATAGACCACTGCTAAAAAAAGACATTCAGAGAACAACAATAATTTAATCATACAAAAGTGTTATAAAGCGAAACTGTGTTATTCTTTTGTCTTCAAAGATTATTATTAGACATTAGCGATGTAGTTTTATAAATTTCCTGCAAATAGTAATTTACGATACAAGTGCGTAAAGCAAGTCTTTAGTCACGAGTGGGACATAGTTAAAACGCGAGTGAACGAGCGTTTTAAGCATCGCGAGTGACTAATAGTAATTTACGATACAAGTGCGTAAAGCTCCTCTTTAGTCACGAGTAGGGTAGAGTTAAAACGCGATTAAACGAGCGTTTTAAGCACCACGAGTGACTAAAGATGCTTTACGCATGTGTATCGTATAATATTTTATCTACGATAGAATCTAGAAAACACGGTAAATATAAAAAAAATAAATGTAAATTAGGATTACCAGCAACCGGTTGTAATTTTCCGTGTTTTAAAAATTTTAAAACACGTTGCTACTGACAACGTGCCTAATGAAATCTTTTAAATACGTTACTACTGACGACGTAAACTAATGAAAACATTTTATTAAACAGTCGTTTTACAAACTTAAAACTACCAACTAAAAGGCAATTTTACACACTGTCGTCGATAAATAAATTTAAAATATCTATCTGTTATTTCCTTATTAAACAACAGCAGCAGCTTTGCTTCTTAAATAATTACAATAAGTTGAAAATCAATTTTGCAGACTATAAGATACGTGTACTTTAGCATTAGTCGGACGTCATGCACAATAATCCAGTATATTTTACATTAATGAGTATGTTGAATGTAACCGCTGATTCCAGCGTCACAATAGAATTAGAAACTTTGTTAGAAAACATTATTTACAATATATTTCATTTTTCACTTTGAAGGCGTAAATAAACAAAAAATCTTAAAAAGCAGTTTTAATGCCTAAAGGCGTAGAAAACGGGAGTCTTGGACTGCTTTATATACATCGCATCAAAGATATAAACAACAAATAATAGATACCTAAGTGGAAAATAAATAGGTACTATGTTACTCATAAGATACTATTATACCGATGGTGCCATAATTATATACAGTTTGGTGGTGGATAATGTGTTCATGGGCATTGTATGCGTTAGACAGAAATAGGCTAATATGCAATTAACATCTAGTATCCGCAGAATCCAGGTGCTTTGTTCCTAGGAAACATTGAATTCTAAGGAACTAGATTTTAGGTGTCTATTTCTGCCTAACTCACACAACATCTTCAGAAGTTCCAAAATGTACACAACGCAGTTTATTCTTTAATCGAGGGACTGTATCGTGAATGACTTGCAATTTTAACCCGGAAGCCTCTAAAGTTTTTTGTTTGATATGCGGTATGAAGTATTTGACATGGTGCAGAACGATCTCACTTCTTGGGCACCGTAAACGAACTTTTTGAATATCGTCTGGCAGGCATATTTGTGTACCAGTCTGCAATAACTGTATGTTTATTTTCCAGCACGACAGTTTGTTGTAATATGTCCTGATTTAGAAAAGAAGCAAGAAAGAATTTTTTGCCACTAGTTCGAGATCGCTGCACTTTAACTGGATAAGGATCTGTTGGAAACACCCGTTGTGCAGAGTGCCACTTAGAATCAGGTTCCAATGCATATTTCCAGCTTTCGTCGCCAGTTATGATGTTGTAAACTGCTTTACACCTACCTTATCATATTTCTTAAGAGTTTTGTTATACCATTCCACACGCAGTTGTTTTTGTGGTTCTGTTAAGCTGAGTGGTATCCACCGACAACAGACTTTTTTTGTACCTAAATAATTATTGCAGTCGTGCCAATGCACAATGAACTCCTAATAATTCTATATGAATAGAATTTTCTATCTTTCAGTTCTTGAACCGCTCCCGCGGTTCGGAAGATGTGTGTACAATTGTGCATTTGATTAGGGGTTACGTTAACGCGCATGCTTGTTGGATGTCTTTTGCGCAGGTACATATGTATTTTATTTTTTTATTAAGGATATAGCCGGGCTCCATACCTCAGTGGTAAGCATTCTGGCTACTGATCTAAGGGCCGAGAGTTTGATCCCCGATCCCGGCGAGGTTTTTAAAAATAAAAAAATACAGATGAAAGCCTCTACAGAATATCATGTAAAGCCGTGGGTCCCATGTTACTACGATGTGCAGCATATAAAAGATCCCTTGCTAGGGTTGGAACTCCTTAGTCTCGGCAAAATTCTAAGTAGGACTAAGGTACCTGGTACTTTGCATGCCTAGACCTTGTTCACGGGGTTGGCAAAAAGGGCCTACGAAGGTCTACTTGCTAGACATGAGTCTCCCCACAAATACCACTACTACTATTAAGGAAGTAACGTATTACCATCATTTTGTTATGCATAGAATTACTGAAGAAAGCATATTCTTTTCAATAGTATAATTAGATTTAACTAAATTTGCAACTAGAGTGAGTAAAGCACTATCCTGGGTACGTAAATCGGAATGTTTGATTTAGTTGGTGTTTGAACATTTATGAAACCTGATGCTCCACCCAATGCTACGATCGCGGTGCCAAAGAATGGATGGGTCAACAGAGAAATTGTCATTTCTTCATCATTATTCCGAACGTTCATAAATTAGACTTATCGTTGTTTTAATTGATTCTTACAGTATCTACGTTTCTCCAGAAGCTATTCAGTTTCCTTATGATAATAATATCATATTTCTTACGTTCCATTCGCACATAACGCACACTGTGACCGCTTGACATATCTGTGTATGGTCCCTTAAAGGCTTTTTGGAAGTAAAAAAGTTCCTAAATAAATGCGGCTATAAACCAAGAAGGAATGACTTCCTCGGTGCCTTTTCTGAAGTCTTTCAGACATCACCCACCATGAAAAATATTTACAATAGAATCCACCCTTTAAATAAAGAAGCTGTTCCAAACGAAACTTTAAAAGTAAATTTCATTACTGCTACCGGTCCACTATCTATTGAGCAATCTCCTGCCCCAAATGATTCATCTTTAAGGTACAAAAAAGCTTGCTCTACTGGTCAAATCTAAACCCAAAACTACTTCAAGCTAAAAAAAAAGATAAGCCATTGTGATATAAACATTCGCACAGTGCAGACGTGCAGCTTCTAGTAGTACAGTAAAACTAGGGTTTAACCCAAACATAATAAAAAAATGTTACCCAGCGGCAAATTGTTTAGTACCCTCCTCTTAGTAAGTGGTAAAAAGTTGCACCACCTTGCGCGTCGGGTTTAGGCAGGAGGGGGGTGGAAAGGTGGAAAAATGGTAGGTTTCAACAGTTTTTCGTAAATATCTCGTTAACTATGAGGTTTAGCGCAAACTTTACCTTATACAAAATTAATCTACATTTAATTTACAATTAAAATCGTCTTATGCATTTTTGCGCTCCAGTAAAGGATTACGGAGATATGGAGAGGGTACAAATGTTACTTTTTCTGTTTGTTCAAAAAAAGCATGAACGCCTATGAACTTGTAATATTCGCTCCAAGTGTATTATATAAAGGGTTCAAGGACGTGAGGAGGTCAAATGGATGTGGTTAAAATCCAGCACACAAGACGAACAACATTTGCGCAGATCATCCACTACTACACATGTTGAAGTGAAAGTGGGAGATGCAATTATGTCACTCTTAGACAAGCAGAATTTCTAACTAATAGTAAGAACAACATGTAACTGATTGCTCTCATCACGGTACACTTACAGCAAGTTGGCTTCAAAGTGATTCAGACAGAAGATGATGCTAACACCAAGATCGTTTTTACTGCAATTGACGAATCAAAAAAGGAAAAAGAGGCTATCGTGACTAGCAATGACACCGATTTATTAGTCTTGGTGGTTGTTCATGCTTCAGCCAACAAACAGTTGAAGATGGATGTACCGAAGAAAGGTAACTAAGAAGAAAAAGTTTACTGCATTGGAGACATTCAGCATGGTATCGGGGAAATTATATCTATAAATTGAAGAAACAGAACATCCTTCATTTCCCCGACACACAGGCACACAGACCAACGAGCAAAAATATGTTTTTTGGGTTCAGGGGACTCTACAACGTGAAGATCTGTTGAAAACTCAATTTCGAATTTTTGGGGTGAATCCAATACTTCCTTTATCGTAAAAGGAAGTAAAACCCGTCTGCAAAACGTAACAGTGTATTATTTGCTGAATGGTTAGTTGTACGTAAAAACCTTGTATAATCTTTTTTGTAGAGAATTTCTTCATTTCTAGTAATGCCTAAAAAAGTTCTAAGACCCAAAGAAAGAGAGATATTTGCGAAAAGCTTATTTCTGTGACTTTTGACCTTGAATAACTCAAAACGCAAGCGAGATATCGATGGGGACTTTTAAGACATTATTTGTAATGTCAAAATAAAGCTGTATGCAAAATTTCAGCTCACTTGGATTTTTTCGACAGACGGATTCTAATGTAACTGAACTATAAGTTAAAATCTGCAATTTGAAAATTTCTGGGGCTCGGTGGCACTTGTTAATATTGTTCGATTGAGCTCAAATTTTGTATAGGTTTGTTTTTTTGGCATTAGAACGACTTTAGGGGCTGCGATAAAAAATCGATTTTTTTCCCACTAAGTATACCTAACATAGAACCACCCTAATACATACATACAGACATTTCGTATTAGATGATCATTACCTTATTCTGCTTACTCGTCGATATAAAAAGTGCTTACACATCAGTAATTTTGATATTTTATTAATTGAAATCCACGCTGCAAAAGAAAAAAGGGACTACTACCTAACACATCGGGAAAAGGAATTATTAATGCGGTATCAGAAATAAACTTGAGGTAAACGACTGGCAGGATCGAGGGGCAGGTCAGACGCGATAAAGATATCTGGCTATGTGGGGAATTACATTTGCTTGAATTGTTAATGACTTTTTTTTATTTATTTACACAAAACGGTATTTCGGCATCACAGGCCACTAATGCCTTGATACATTAATAGAGTTACAATTGCATGGGTTTTAACTAAATTTTTAAGTTATACTAGAGATTACAGTTTGTTGAGTAGACTGGTATGTATAAGATAGCTTACTATATTTTTAGTCTTCCCGGGATCGTTTGGGAGTGCTTCCTTTAGGGTAGGTGGTATCTTGTTTTTTTCTCTTTGAGCTGTGTGCTCCCTGCAGTCGATTATAATTGCAGGTGGCGCATATTGGGGTTTCAGTTTTTTGCAGTAGGTGGCTGTGTGTTAAGCGAGTGTGACCTATTCTTAGTCTTGTTAGTATTACTTGGAATTTTCTGCTTTCTGGGGTTTGCCATCTTACAGTTTCTTCTTTTATTTTTCTTAGATGATTGTTATTTGGAGGGGTGTTCTTCCACTTATTCTGCCACTGCTTCTTTATTTTATCTTTGATTTCGCTCTTAACGTCATTTATTGGTATTTGTGTTTGCTGTACATGTTCAGTAGTTGCCTCTTTAGCCGCTTTGTCCACGCCTTCATTTCTGCTTATCCCAACATGTGATGGTATCCAAACAATTCCTATTTGTTTTCCGGTTTCTAGGGCTTCGTGGATGTTTTCTTGAATGGCTTGTATACTATTTTCCTTGTCATATATATCGAGCAAGCTGTGTACTACACTGAGAGAGTCAGTACATATGATAAATTTATGTTTTTTCGAACTATTTATAAATTCTGTAGATTTTTTGATGCTGTAAGTTCCTGCCGTTAATATGCTACATGATGGTGGTAGTTGCTATTTATAGGTGTCGTTTCCTGCTACCACAGCGGTAGAGCTCTGGTGGTGTTTGGGATTTGGGATATTTTGTGAGGGATAAAATAATTTTAAGGCGTCGGAGTAACCATGGAGGATGAGTGTGCATGGATATTTTTTGAGTATTTGGAAGCGAAAATTGAATTTCATTTAAGTATGTTTTTATATTTCTTTGTAAAGGTGTTGTAGCTGGTATTTGTTGGTTATTTGTGAATATTTTATCATATGCTGGATTGTTTGGGTTACTAGAAAGTTTGGTGATGTAATTTATTGTTAATTGTTTTCTTCGGTCGTCAAGTGATAGTTGTCCTGATTCTACTAAAATACTGTCAACAGGGCTTGTTTAGTATGCACCTGTAGCTATTCGTAGGGCAGTGTTGTGTATGGAGTTTAGTAATTTTAGTTTTGACGGTTTTTCCGTTGAATATACCATGCATGCATTTTTTGGAATACTTAAATACATTTACGCCTACTTACACCAGAATAAGTTTATCTGAAGTAGCACCGTATGAACCAACGTTTGTTATAGAGAAAATTGAATGTCGCAATCACCTTCTAAGAAATTATATTAATAAATTAGCAGACATTGCTAAAGATTCCAAATTTCCTATAACACTTAGGAAAAAAAATAATATCAGGGATACATTAGGTAGATTTAGAAACGCTGTAACAAAAACTGTTGCGTTGAATTTCGAAAACAAGGTGATGAATCTTTTTCTGAAAAAACCACCATATTTTTGGCGATCACTCCAAGTGCTAGGGCTACTTTTGTAAAAAGGTTAAGGAAGAGGTTTTTTTATTTGTATTAGTTTATCGTACAACATCTTACGTACAATTTTTCTGCAGGAAAATGTAGTGCCTGATATGAAAGTAAGTGGAATATTCGATTCAATAAGAAGTGTTAACAGAAGGCTTGCAAATAATGCTTCACGTTTGTTACATGATGTTGATACCAACATGGAAGAATGCTACAATTCAATTGTAGCTACATTTATAGGCGGAAAACGGTTGAATTTTTCGTTAAAAGGCTCTTACCAAATGAGTTGCAATGCAGCTGCAATTTCATTCGATACAAGTGGAAACTTTACTTACACAGTTTTGAACAACATATGTATAATTCACATGCAGCTGAAGCACTGTACATAGAAAAATTATATGAAAGGCGAAAAAGAGCAAGAGTAGCTCGTAGGCAAAGTAATTTTTAAATTTAATTTTTACTGTTTCATTTGTTACTCATTTATAAACGTCATTCATGGAAATCGTACATATAAACTTTTGAAAATTAATCTTCTAATAAATTTGTTTACAAATGAATAAAAAAAAATATTCATTATACACAAGGTAACCGGTTTTTACTACTTCAAGGGATATCATTTCATCCTTTCGGCCGTAAAAGCAGTCTTACCCTGCTAGCAATATAAAACACTATTTATTAAAATAACGCATTAAATTCTTTTAGGTAAATCATTGAAACGCAGGACATTTGCAACAACAGACGCATATTATGGTCCTGAGGTTTCAAACTGTTTCCCAGATATGAACGAGGAAGAATATGCTGTTAAATCTGCCCAATTTTTACGCGACTTGGCAAAAATTGAGAAGGAACGTATATTTCAAGAAACTATGTTACAATCGAACAGCGAAATCTGAAAAGTTGAAGAAAACGAGTTACTGCATCTACTTTTGGAAAAAATTGCAAATTAAAGAAAACTACATCTACCATGAAAACGGTTGATTCTTTATTATATTCCACTTTCTCTGATACTAGTAGTGCTACTAAATTTGTACTGGATAACGACGATAAGGCTATCTTATTATTCGAAAAACAGTTAGAAAAATCCGTGCGTAGAAGTGGTTTAGTTATAGACGAAGAGTTTCCATATTTAGCATGTTCCCCTGACGGACTGGTAGACGACAACGCTATAGTGAAAAAAAAGCTCCGAAAAAAGTGGCAATCTGCCTCCAGTGGATGCAGTAATTCAAAAGAAGATAGATTACTGCTGGTGTGAAAATGGAATGCGAATTACAAAACGTGAAACTTGCTATTTCACCATATATACAAAAGGGGGCATCTCTGTAGAAGAAATCAAAAGGTAATACCTATATCACTATACTCTTCACGAAATTTTTCTTCTACTTATTCTTTTTTAGGGATGACGAATTTTGGAGGGCAAATATGGTCACCAAGTTAAACAATTTTTTTCTAAAATGCGTGCTTCCCGAATTGGTGGACCAGGAGCAAGATATAAGAGATGTGTATTTGGCGTAATTTGTGTAGAATGAAATTTAATAAGGATCTACTAATATTGCTTTAACAAAATATCAGCTCATCTGGTTAACAAATTTTACATGTCACATTGACAAGTAAATTTTGTTTTAAAAATTATTTATTTTCATAAAAAGCTAGATACAAATTTTTTGACGAATTTCAAGTTTAAAGTACTGAATATTGGATAAAATTCCATACAGCACTCTTCAATAGAGACATTTTATTCGCTCGTTAATAATAGCTAGTTATACAACAAGTGCTAAAAGTTGAGGTTTATGCACGAGACATGAAAATTATGAAAGGAAGCCGAAAACTGAGTTTCATAACATGTCTCGTGCATAAACCACTTTTAGCACGAGTTGCATACAATATTTTTTCTACGGCCTTAAATTTACTGTAATTAATCCATAAATGTCGATTTAACAAAGGTTTAGATCTACGACAGTTATAATTTATGTCATAATAAACAGTAGCCCTTGACGTGCAGGTGAATGTTTGTGGAGCCAGTACTGTCAAAGTCCGTTATCACAGGTAATTATTAATACTATACATCTGACTGTATTCATTACATAAGGCTTTAATTGTTTAAAAAACACTTTACATCTAATGCAAGAACTAACTAGAATAACTTTACAATTTCACTTCCAGTTCGAAATTGTGGTTTATAACTTCACTTCACTTTATACCACACATGCGCTAAAAGTAAACAGCTGATCTCTTTAAACACGCTAAATTATGAAACGTCAACAAGCAACAAGCTAGTGCTAAAAGGCCTACTTTTAGTAGTGGTCGTAGAAAATAGCTATTAAGGCAACTAGTGTTTTACAGAGGATTTTTAAACTGTAAAACACCTTCAATATTTTTTCTACAGCCGAGGAGTTTGTTAGCTTAAATGCCCTCGGGGCTTTGCCCCTCTCCAAAGCGGCCCTCGGGGCTCCACCCCTCTCCAAGGGGGCCCTCGGGACTCCGCTCCTTTCCAAGGGGGCCATCGGGGCTCGGCCGCTCGTCAAGGGGGCCCTCGGGGCTCGGCCCCTCTCCAAGGGGGCTCTTGAAGCTCCACCCCTCTCCAAGGGTGCCCTCGGGGCTCGGCCCCTCTCCAAGGGTGCCCTCAGGGCTCGGCCCCTCTCCAAGGGAGCTCTTGGAGCTCCACCCCTCTCCAAGGGTGCCCTCGGGGCTCCGCCCCTCTCCAAGGGGGCCATCGGGCTCCGCCCCTCTTCAATCGGGCACTCGGGGCTCCGCATACAAATCGGTCCGATATAATAACTGTACTTTTAATCTTCACAAATAAGGATTTAAACTCTTAAAGTACTCCGTGCTTTAAATGGAATGGCGTGTTTTACAGACAACATAAAGCACGCCGCATATGACCCTTGGAAACAGTTTAAAATCACGGCTGTAGAAAAAATATGTTTTCCGCCAATCGTACTAGAACTGACACATTATTGACAAAATTTTGTTGAGCAAAATCAAACCTTCCATTACATCAGCCGTTGCTAGGTAATTTACAATTAAACTGTACAGGAATAATATTCCCGGCCTAGGCAGGGAATATTCGAGTACTATTTCCTAACTTATGTGTATCTTGGACAAAAAGCAACATTTCCAGACTCCTGTGGCATTCGCCTCGCCCAACAATATTCGCAGTCGTCTGGGAACGCTTTTCGTCGTACATGATACACATGTACTATTTTAGCACATGTACTTTAAATTACTATTCCGTCGCGCTATAACGCATTGTTACAAACAGCGCATTGAAGCGTCATCCCTTCGATCGAAAATATTTAATTATTGATTAGTAAAATCATTTTACAAATTTACTTAGACTTTAATACGGTTCTGTTCGTGAAACTTAAATTCGTTCAAAAATTAATTAATACTTCACTTAGATTTTGATTATTACTAAATCACTTTGATATTCTACAGATAATACGGATAAATTACTTTCTAATTTAAAAAAAATAACAATAAGAATTCTACCACCGTTCTAACTATTTTCCTTTTGGTGATAATATTTTTCGTATTTAGTAGCACGATGCACATACTTTCATTTTTTATAATTATAGCATTATGAAATGTGAACAATTGCACATAAGCAAAAATTTTAAAATTTAAAATCAAAGTTCATTAAATTAAAAGTTCTTGTGTTAAAAATAAGTATTTTATTAATTTTTCAATCCACTTATCAATAATAAAACCGATAGAATCACTAAAGACTCCAAAGTAATTCAATTTGATATTTGATTTTTTTAACTGTTTTTATTATTTTCTCGTATAAAGAAACTCTCGCAATCGTACAAAAATTCGTCCCCGAGAAAGTCAGCGCGAAAGTCACTCCTGGATTATTTTTCTTTGAACTCGCAGTTGTATTTTCTGATTTATGTCAGACAATAGTGGATCCTTATAAAATGTAGCTCTATTTAGATAGTAATTCAAGTTTGTAATTATTTATAACTGCTTATAATAAATTTTTGTTTGTATGTTTTTCCTTTGTACTCATTTTCAGTAGTAAATAAACGTTTAAAGATATTTCCCTGCATTTTTTTTTAATTTGACGAAAAAAGGTTACCTAATCGTTAATTAATATTTTAGAAGATCAAAACATTTACAGAATCGTCATAGATACTGAATAAAGACCCTTTAAAAGTATTTAGTGTTTAAAGATTCTTACCTGACAAACCAAAACGGGATTACAGTATGTACCTATTAGGGGATTAGTACATTCCAATACCTGTTATTCCTAAACAAAAATAGCTGTTAGTTAAAGTGCCTATAGTCCAGGGAAATTAGACAAAATAAAAGCAAAATTTCGGAAAAATTCCCGGAAAGCTGGATTTTGGTATGAGGCTTGATATTGTGGTTATAAACAAAATATAAAAAGTCCCCATCGATCCGAATGCCGCTAAAAGTTTTACGCGGTGTCAAAGGTCACCAAAAATGGTGTTTCGTGAATATCTCATTAACGGTCAGTTTTACAGAAAAAATATTAATCATCAAATTGGTTTGATTTTATATATCAATCCAAGATGCCACACTCTGTCAAATGCTTGACTTACGTCAAGAAAGACGGCTGTACAGTAGTGTTTATTTTCAAATGCGTTGTTTATAACTTGCGCGATTCGATGGACTTGCTGCACCGTGGAATGAGCGCGGCGAAAACCAAACTGATGTTCCGGAACCCAATTTTGGGGTTCGAGGTCCTCATTAATTCTGCGAAGTAATAGTTTTTCTAAAAGTTTCGAAATAACTGGGAGGAAGCTTATAGGACGATAGGAAGCTACATCCGTTGGATCTTTTCCTGGCTTACCAATCGTTATAATTTGTGCAACTTTGAGACATTTTGGCCAATATTCAAGCCTCAGTATCGCATTACAAATATAAGTTAATAATACAATGCCCTTTCTTGGAAGTTCAAACAAACATTCCCTCCAGCCTACTTTAATTTATTGAAGTCATACCTGAACGAGAGAACATTCCAAACCAAGGTAAATGAAGAAACATCAGATTATTTTCCTATAAATTCCGGAGTGCCGCAGGGTAGTGTATTAGGGCCCCTACTCTACATTCTGTATACATCAGACCTGCCAATGACACAAAATACAACAACAGGAACATTTGCAGACGATACTGCCATTCTATCCAGTCATGAAAACCCTCAAATAGCATCAGACTACATCCAGATCCACTTGCTAGAACTCCAACAGTGGCTAAACAAATGGAAAATTAAGGTGAACGAGACCAAATCGGTACACGTAACATTTACCCTCCGTAAACAATTATGTCCAGCAGTTGTGATAAATAATGTGCAAATACCACAAATGGAAACGGCAAAATACTTAGGCTTACATCTAGATAACAAGCTGACATGGAAGGAACATATTAAAAAAAAGAAGAAACAAATAGACATCAAAGTAAGGGAAATAAACTGGCTAATAGGAAGAAAATCTAGACTATCGACAGAAAATAAAGTCCTAATTTACAAGACAATCATCCGACCGATCTGGACTTATGGAGTTGAGCTATGGGGCTGC
This sequence comes from Agriotes lineatus, assembly GCA_940337035.1. NCBI lineage: Eukaryota > Metazoa > Arthropoda > Insecta > Coleoptera > Elateridae > Agriotes > Agriotes lineatus. The sequence continues at coordinate 28,855 of CALNHX010004889.1, read as the reverse complement.
GCTTCTAAAACAAATGTAGCAATAATCCAAAGAAGCCAATCAAAAATACTCCGGCAGATTGTAGATGCTCCGTGGTATGTAACGAATCATACGCTTCATACAGATCTACATATACCAACGGTCCAAGAAGTAATTCAGGAGAGAGCTACCAAACATCACGAAACATTAGAAACCCACACAAACCCCTTAATGGAACAGTTACTGCAACCAAGGATCAATAAAAGACTTAAAAAATTGTGGCCAATAAACTTAGTGTGAGTGTAGTGAGTCCTTAAGTTTCTTTTTTTTTGACAAAGACAATTTATAAAACTTAGACTTAAGTTGCATAGGTTGCATTGATGGATGCTAATCTTATCATGTCATTTACCTGCTAGTACACCTAGCAGCAATTAACCCTTTAGCTTATAGAATGCATTATTGTTCTGATTGCTAAATAAATGGATAATAATAAAAAAAAAATCAAATTGGTAGCTTACGAAATTTCTTACAAAAAAGATATCATGACTTTTATTCGTAAAGGTAACCGTTTTGGAGATAATTCGATTTACAAAGTTGAAACCTTTAAGTTTCTCATGAAACGTGCACTGTTTTCCACACCACATTCGAGGTAGAGTACATGGTGTCTCTTTTTACTTCCTTTTACGATAAAGGAAGTATTGGATTCACCCCAAAAATTCGAAATTGAGTTTTCAACAGATCTTCACGTTTTAGAGTCCCCTGATCCCAAAAAACATATTTTTTTTCATTGGTCTGTGTGTCTGTCTGTCTGTCTGTCTGTCTGTCTGTCTGTCTGTGTGTCTGTGAACAGAATATCTCAAAAACGAAAAGAGGTATGGCGTTGAAACTTCATATATAAGTTTTGTGTACTATGTAGATGAGACAGCAAGCTTTTGAAGAAAATCGCATAACCGGAAGTAGGTGTTTACTCTTGTGATTTTTCAGTTTTTTTCGATTTTTTCAAAAACGGCTCTAACGATTTTTTTCAAACTTTACATTTTTATTACATTTTTAATGTGCATTGACGTGAGATAGATGATTTTCCAGTTAAAAACTTCTAAAGTGCGTTTCTTTTGTTTTTTTTTCTATTTTTTTTATTAACTCCTATTTTAAATGGAACACCCGGTATATTATTACATTTTTGAATTCTGCTTAAGATTTTAGAGAAAATTTGTCTCTTCAACTAACGCTCTATTTTGTACCGTTTTTGTAGAATTCGTAATTTTTGAAAATTTTTGACAAATGCTTAAAAATTAAAAATTAAATTTTTGACTAATTATAAGATCACTGTAAAAGGAAGTTGTGTGAGTGTATCACACCAGATTTTTTCATGTGGTGTCTCCAGTACGCCTAATCCACGTTTAATTTTGTTTGAAAAATGTTTATTTAAAAAAAATATTATGAACTTGTTCATTAATTGATACAAAACAGGGGTTATTCTTCTCAATAATTAATATTCATCTTCAGGCTCTATTTCAATCTGTATACTTTCCTCTTCATCATCATCTTCTTCTTCTTGTTCTTCTTCTGCTGTCTTGTGTATTTGCATAGATTCAGTCAGGAAACGCGATGGATCTACATCTTCAGTGGAATCGCAATTATCGACGTCATTTATATTGGGTGTTACATTTAAGCAAGACTGATTTTGGCAATTACCACAAACTGGTGAACAATATAAACCAAGTTTTCTGCAGCCGCAGTTTAAGCTGCAGCCCTTGGTGCAATTACAAAAAATAGTATTCAGCAGAATGTCTGGAGTAGGTGGAAGCAGAGTTTGAATTGACTCCAAAATGTTATCCCATAACGTCCATCCCCAGTCTTCAAGAGTAAGCTCGTTACTTAGCCATATTTGAACCTGTTAATAGACCCGATATAAATGTTGCCAAGCAGCACCAGATGTTAGCGAAGAATAGATAACTGAACAGGTCTTTTGAGCTGTGTAGATTTTACAGGAGAAAACGAATTCCATTGTTGAAAATCACGTCTGGAGAACATTCTGTCTTAGTAAACGGAGTTCTTAAAGGAAAGCGTCGAAACTTGATGAATTTTACTGCAATTTTTTTGTTTTTTTTTCTTCTTCCTCGCTCGCTTCTTCACCGAAAAAAATACAAAATTCTTTGAAAGTAAAGTAAGTCTACTACAATGCATTCTACTATGAGGTGGACTCTTAGATGTACTGGCTTCTTCTCTCTGTCTTTTTGATGCGAATATGCTAGACTTTCGAGTATATCCTTTACGGCACTGTACATGAATTGTCACAGTATTAACACTTCGTAAATATTCAACTTTGCAAATGAAACATTTTTAGAGAATTTATTAAATTTCTGCCACAAAAATGAATGAAAATATTAAGTAAGCACCTCCATTCACAAGGAAATATCACTCAATACTAACGTAAAGAAATTTATGCTCTGACAAGAGTATCAAGCAAATGGAGAGAAACTTTTCGGAACACATGACTTCTCCATCTAGACTAGAGTGTAGTATATATGTGTGTGTTTCTATTGTTGTATCAACTCCAATGAGATATACATGCCGTTGAGGAGTGCATCTATTCGTTACAACTCTGTGGTAAATCGACTTTTATCTCCAAAACAGTAACTCTTACGAATAAAAATCTTTTTTGTAAGAAATTTCGTAAGCTACAAAATTGGTAATTAATATTCTTTCTGTAAAAGTGACCATTAACGAGATATTCACGAAACACCGTTTTTAGTGACCTTTGACCCCTCGTAAAATTTTAAGCGGCACTCGGATCGATGGGGACTTTTGACATTTTGTTTAGAACCACAATATCAAGGTTTATACCAATATCCAGCTTTCCGGGAATTTTTCCGAAGGGCAATGTTTAATTTTTCTGGACTACTATAATACTTCTAACTTTAGATTAAAAATACTCGCGAAAAGTGTTATAAAATATTGGTTCTTGTGTAATTACCATTAATCAGGAATTTTATTGAAACAGTTTCAAAGGCACAATTGTACTATTATAGTAATTTACGATGTAAATAACGTTATCAAGCTTTTTACATTACGAGAGAATAGTTTGAATGAACGAGCGACGTTAGGAGCGAGTTCTTTAAAATTTCTCCAAATTAATTTTTGCGGCTGTAATATTACACGAAACAATTTCAGTTTTATCCCAAAATTTGACTAACGCAGTGTGTTGCTTAACCTCTCTCCTTATCCCCCTTAACGGTTCCCTTGCCTTTACAAAACTCGAGGTGGTTAGGAGGCTACAAATGGGTTCTCTCTAAATACTCTAATTCATGTGTTTGTGTGGGTATTTCGCCACACTTAAAAATATTAAATTAGGAACGCTTTGAGGAAAACATTCATAGAGAAGGCCAGAAAGATTTTTCAGAGATTATCTAATCTTAGTTTCACCTCTCTTTTGAAAGTATTCTTCTTCTTCACAAGCCTTAATTCCTCCACTGCTGGAGATAGGCCTCTTCAAGTTTTTTCCAATTGTCTTTATTCTGTGCGAGATTCAGCCATCTTCCTACGGTTGATTTAATATCATCAGTCCATCTCTTCATGGGTCTCCCAACACTTCGTCTGCTCTCCCATGGTTTCCACTTAAGCAGTTTTGTTGTCCACCTATCGTCATTTTTTCTGGCTACATGCCCAACCCATTGCCACTTTAGTTTTGCCACTCTTTCTGTTACGTCTGTTATTTTTGTTTTTTGTCTTATGTCCTCGTTTCGAACGTGTTCTCTCAGGCTGATACCCAGCATTTGTCTTTCCATGGCCCGCTTAGTACACTGAAGTCGATGAAGGCTATTTTTCGTAAGGGTCATGGTTTCTAGTCCATATGTGTTGACTGGGAGTATACAAGCGTCATAAACTTTTCTTTTCAGGTTCATTGGAATCTCTCTATTTTTTAGTATAAATCCCAGTTTTTTAAATGCGGCCCAAGTATTAGTTTAACAAAACTGCGAAATGATTCTGTAGGAAGTATTTAAAGATTTTTCCAGGTTTTAGGACACGCGTAATTATCGTGTTTTTAAATGTTGGGGATATTCTCCCCCTAACCATAAAGAATTTAATATATCTTAGCTTTAGAAGATATATTTTTTATAAGCTATATCTCCTTTGTCAGCAATCGTAATTTTGTACTTTTAATTTTACTTTAACGTTCGAGTCATGGTTAACCGTTAAATATAATTCTGAAAACGTTTTACAGGAAGTTCGTTGCATATTTCAATATGTATGGCATTATGTTTTATAAACGGATATGAAGTTGTGAATGTGTCAAGAGATATATTTCAAAAGTTGTAGATGTATCTAGTAATTCAAATAACTGTAGACAACAACAATATCGAACGTCATTATTCATTATTCCTTTAAGTAGGCAAGCGCATCAGCTATACTAATATTAAATTTTCATTCTTAATTTCGACATAAATAGCCTGACCAACGTTTTGGGCAACTGATGCTCAATAGTTATTAGCGCTAAAAGCTTTTAACGTACTACTAACGACTACATTTAGTAACTTTAACGGTGCCATTTTAGTGGCATTTACTGATACATCATCATCAGCCTTGGTCTATCCACTGTTGGATAAAGGCCTCTTCAAGTTTTCTCCATGTATCTCTATTTTGGGCAGTTTGAATCCAGTTTTTTCCTGCTATTTGTTTAATGTCGTCTGTCCGTCTTTTTTGTGGTCTTCCTCTACTCCGCTTTGTAAGTCTTGGTCTCCATCCAATGATTTTGGTGTCCCATCGGTTTGGTTCCTGTCGAGCTACGTGACCAGCCCACCGCCATGTCGTTTTTAATATTCGTTGGTTTATGTCCGTCACCTTTGTTCTTCGTCTAATTTGTTCATGATTTATTTTTTCGCGGAGACTAACGCCGATCATTGCTCTTTCTATAGCCTTTTGTGTAGTTCTAAGTTTTATCATACTCTTTTTTGTCAGTGCCATTGTCTCTAAGCCATATGTTGCAACTGGAAGTATACATGTCTCGTAAACTTTTCTCTTATACGCTGGTAGCCAATCATATTATTACATACCTAATAAATGTTCTGTGGGGCAGATCGGTCATTTATTCTATTGCAAAATATAAGTGCTTAAATATAACTTATGGCCGTAGTTAGTTTCTTAAAAATTAGTTTCATGAGGTTATTATTTTATGTATAACTTTATATGGAAATTTAATTTTCCAACATTGGTATATTACGTTACTTACAGCAAAGTTTTAATTCCACATAAAATCTAAAATTTCAAATGTAACTATTGTATGTCACCAGTGTAAAAAATGTAAGCAAAATATACTGTTACATGACTAAAAATTCCAAATGTTTTAGAACAAAATATGAACCTTCTTTTTTCGAGGCGAGATACGAAAAAAACTCAGAATACAAAAAAGTTTCCATGCTCCGTGGGCACGCCCCTGGAATTACTGGATCAGCCGCCCAAAGTGTTTTTTAGAAAACTTTTAACAGCTTGCATCTTGGAAACGAAGCGTTTCCGGGACCATCTTTATTAGGACTTTTTTGTTTGTATTGATAAGGTCTATAATTGGATAAAATCTTCGAAATTTTTTAACACCCGGTGTTAAAAAAATATGTATACGGTTAATCTACGCAAAAAGCAAAATGCTTATCAATAAAAACAAAAAACGTTGTTTTATTATTTTCATCATATAATAAACTTCACACATTTTAAAACAGTCAAACACTCTGCATTTGCTGATATGCGGCAGTGAATACTCTAATTAATTGTCATTGTTCTAAAATTCACCATCATTGTCACTGTCTTCGTTTAAATATAACTGTTAAGAAATATGTTGTTGAATTTGGGAAATAAAGACCATTGTTATTATTATTATCGTTATTTCGCTTTTATACGGTCGGTTGATGCTCATCCATACCGGTCGCGGGGAAGGTATGTGATGGGTCGAGACTACATTTGATAGTAGTTGAGAAATGTATGAACTGTATCACAACTGTTGAAATTACGGCTTTTTGTATCTCCTTTACCAGGGGTACATATTTTCCCCTTTAACTGAATAGGCCGTGCTCTTCATTTTGTTCTAAAATAATAATTTTACCAGCTACACACCGTTTTATTCACTCCAAACTCTCCTAACAAGGTTCAATTTACAATTATAGGATGGCATTCTTACCACGTCAACGTTGTGCTTCTTGCAATGCCATCTATTATGTTTCCGTCGATATTAACTACTTGATGTGATCATCTTCAGGAAATAAATCTCTAAAATGTATCCATTACTGAATTTCTTTTATTGACAGACTGGTTTTTCTAATTTTCCACTATGATATTATATGTTATCCATCACTTATACAGTTTTTCAGGAAGATGTGGAATTAACTTACTTTCAAACCGCTCTTCGAAAATTGGTCCATCCCCGCATGCTAGTTCTGTCTATTCTTTGCCAGAAAGGTCAATTCTGCACTATCCACAAATTGATACACACTTGCAGCATGTAGCATCACAAAGATCTACTCTTTACCGGCAGCAGATTTCAGCCCTGTTGTCAAATCCCGAAGGAATACATTTCCATCAAATTTAATAGTTGTCGAGTAATTCTCTTAACGCACGATTACACACTATTACATATTTTTTCTGGGTTTGTGGATAGCGATGACACTATGCTATTATGTATACCTTTTCTATTAAATAAAATGCCTTTTTTCCACGTTTTCGATATAAAAATTCCATATCACATAATACCCTAACGTAGAGTAGCTTGTGAAAAATTGGGAAAATTTTCATCGTTGTTAATTTCTATTAACGTGGCATGTTATAGTTTATAAAATAATATTGAAAATCTGTCGAGATCGAGAATTTGGTTAATCTCGTCTCGTCTCGAATATTCGAGAATCTGATTACTCTCGCCTCGGCAGCATTACTACTAACAGGCCGATTATGCTACGTTTTTATGTGGGTTTTCAAAATACTATTGAAAAGCTCTCGAGATCGAGAACTTGGTTAATCTTGTCTCGAAATCCTAGATCAAAAAATGTCAATTTCGATCGATAATTTTCTCGTCTCGGCTTTTGGTTTAAGTTATGAGCAAAGAACGAAAAGGTAGATTTGGCAACATGAACATTGTTTAGGAACCAAAACATGATTTTGAACTTTCATAATTAATTGTGCGTGTATTTCGTAATTATCGTTTGCAAATATAAATGCTTGACAAGCGGTCAGCAATTCTTGACTGACCTGGTGAATAAACTTCAATTACGCTGAACTGCTGATATAAACATTATAGTTTGTTATGAAATGTAACACGCAAGTAGAAATGCAAGTTGAACTGGGACAATGTACTCAACCTTTGTAATTTACGTCATATTCTTATGTATATATTGCTACGAACAAAGTTGGTTTAAAACCTGAATGCACTTTTTGTTCTTTTAAAAGTTGATCACCCTAAAACTTACCTTGTTGTAGATATTTTTCTCTTATATAATTGTTCACTCGGCTAGCGCAATACTACTCTCAATCTGCAGGGTAACTGTTATATGAAACCTGACAATATACTGCAGTCTAATACAATGTACTTTAAAAATTAAATAAAAAAAATAATTCGGCAGATAATATTCTGATCTTACTAATATAAACAAATCAAACCCTTAAATGACAATTATCATATTTGTTCTTTAATCCAATCTTATTCCATAAACTATTAAAACAATTATTAATGTTTATTTTTGAAGTTGCTGGTACTGCTGACAATTCAAACAAATTTTCTTGATGACACTTCCAATAATCAAGTAAATGTATAAACTTTAGGTTTAGAAATTTCTATAGGCTTTTTAATCTTTTGAATTTATATTGTTTGTAGCTCAGTACTGAGAATTGATTTTAAATGGCCTCACTTTGCGTTTTTCACGTTTGTTGCGATGCGTCTGCAATCCTCTCTGCTATAAATTGGCTATACAGCTTCTATGTTGATATCTTCAAAATATGATGACAGTTCTTTTATGTAGATAATGTACACTAATAGTTACTTTTAACAATATTTTAAGTGGATTCTACCCAGAGTTCATTAGTTTTACTTTAAATTCTGAAAGAACATTTTAATATCTGGCAAAATTTTCTTAAATGTTTCTTACCCTCAGCTTCTCTTCTTTTTTTTTAACAAAAACAATTGGTTATTCTCTCTCCTGGCACTCTTTTACAGAAGGAACATTTATTAATTACCAACATAGATCAATCTAGTTAAAATTTTGACAAAAGTCATTTTTTTAGGTTAGCAATATTTATCTATAATTTTTAAACATATTTGAAGTTTTTCCTGATTATAAACAAACCGCCACACTAACAAAGGTAAGTCATACTTAAGCACGTTGCAACATTCTGCAATGCATCTCATGTGAACAATAAACAATTTTAAACAGTTAAAACCACTTGTTTTGGACCTAATTACCCATTTTATTGTCAATTGAGCCGCAAAAACAGTGCATCAAATGAACATTTATACGTTATTCATATCGATACTGATTTATATTATATTAATTGACTTTCTTTTATTTTTGCAGGTGTTATATCAATCTTGGCCATTTTTAAGTGATTCAACTTTTATGTAAAATATTTTTTACCACGATAATATCATACCAATATATAGGAAATTTCTAGTCAATAAACCAATGCAGTTAGATATTCTTTCTGTGTTCACGAACCCCTGCCGAACGAATCCAAGTCTTAGCTACATTCCTTGTGCGAGACTGCACAAGGCGTTCTGGCATTGCATCCTTAACCAACGGAACCAAATCTTTGCTACATTTCTTGTGTGAGACTGCACAAGACCGTTGGTTTGCATCATTTTACATTCCTGCACCCCTAAGACTTAACCTGGATTTGTCCAAATTAAAAAACATACAGTCCACTACATGCTCCACTCTGAACAACATAGTATTTGGTAAATCTCTTTGTAACAAGTACATTGTTCACTGTTTCTAAGGAAACCATTTAACACAATAGTAGTTTGTATACCAAGGCACTGAAGTTTAGCTTTTTATCACGAATGTGGATTTAGTTATATAAGCCACATGAGGGATAAAAGGAACGTTAGTGCCGAGGAGTATATTATGTTTTATTTGAAATCGAGAAATTACAACAGTTTAACCAACATTTGTAGGTTATGCTAACGTCAGTTAACGTTCATCTGTCGCCTCGCCACCTACAAAAAAGTCGTAAAACAATGGATTACTTTACTACCGATTTCTCGTATTGTAATGACGATTTCGAGGTACTTGAATGCCTATTTCAAATAATAATTCATTATTTAAATAAGGAGATATTTAAACATTGATTGATTTTAATTATTATTATTACGACTATTATTGACCAATAATAATTATATTATTATTGTGTTTTTAAAAAACAACTTTATTCAACCACTAAGCTGCACTTACACCTGTAAGCTGGGTAAATATTACAGTAAATGTAAGCTTTAATTAAATTCGTAACTCAAGAAATTAGGTAAATCAATAACACACTAACGAATAAATTAAAACATTCATTTGATAAAATAACACAACAACAAAATTCTGGCCTTGGGTTTCTACGCACGATATTGTCTTGTAGCATTTGTGGGTTGACAACTGCGGCAGCATGTTGAATAGGATTAATTAAATCATCGGCATTTTAGAACGGAGTCCGCTATACTACTAAAGTTAGGTACAGCTGCGGAAACATAAACCGGGACAAGTTCTGTAGGGTCATTTTTTACTATTTGAACGTGGTAATGTTGCCTTCCTGATTTTTTATGAAATGCTTTCTATCATGTGTCAATGAACAAAGACGAACAGGTTAATGCAGTACAAGAAGCTTGGGATAGCATCGAAAATTAATTTATTCAGACAATTTAACTTCGGAAAAAATTTTGTGTCCCACTTTTTGTTTCCGCAGCTGTACATCGATCCATAGCACACGAAAAACAAAATTGTTGTCCGCTGCTGCTCTTTGCAATAACCAGTTGCAGTAATTATTCGTAGCTGAAAGTCATTAGGCAAGAAAGTTTGGACAGGACATTTGTGTAGCGATAGTGATGACATCCTTCACTCATGATAAATTTGTAAACACAACTCTGTGGCAGAGCCAGTTCTTGTGAAATACTGCTGAGGATTCGCGTTGGTTCCTCATCCAGGTTTTCCAATCTCAGACATCACCACATTTTGTGGGAGACAAACTCATCGGAATACAGGACATGGCGAACGCACTGGCATGTTAAATGAATTGCAACGAAAATACAAAACTATCACAACACACAAAATTTGACATTTTTGACATCTATCAAACTGACTTTAACTTGTTAACCTGATTTAGATAAAAGGACAGAATATATCAGCGGCGTAGATACTAAAAACTATTAAATTTGAGTAATTATACTAAATAATAGAGGCTTTTTGCACAAGAAAGTAACAAATCTCTGTGATACGATGCTCCAAATTACATTCTTCAAATAATTGCAGTACTTATCCTCAAACTACACACTTCTAAAGTTTTATCAGAACTGTCGTTTTCTAATTCGCTTTCCGTTTCACTGACCTCTCCCAAGTTCAGTATTAAATTATCTACCGCTACATCTAATGCAGGTTCCTTTTCCATAAATTCTTTTTCACATTTAATTGCGTGAGCACATCGCGATTTCCATTCATACACAGAGAATGTAGGTTTTCTACATCTTTTAAATTAAAATTCCACAGAAGCAACATATTGATTTAAAGAGGCCCACACAAGTTCTAATTAGGATTATGGGGAAGCGTCGGCTTATAGGAAGTTGCTGCTAGAAGCAGGGTAGTTTTCGATGTTCCGATTTTTTTAGAAATATGTTATGAAATGAATTAAAGCAAACTTTTAATATTTACCTTTTTATTTAAAAACAAAAACCTTGGAACATACACAATAGTAATAAGAAAGGGTTTGTGTCCCGCGGCGTAAAAAATTTGAACCTGAGGCATAGCCGAGGACTCTAACTCGACATAAATGTTAAATGCACGAGCCCAGCCGCAGATAGAACTCGAAAACAGCCCAAAGTTTTCTTCCCTTTTTAAAGTTGAAAAGGATCGGCCTGAAGTACAATTTGTAATTATCAATGATAAATAAATTCCTAATACTAATTATGCTTTGTACCGTATCTGGCATGTTCACTGGGATTTTCAAAGTATCCCTACTCCATATGCATGAGTTTTCTATGGCAATTGTTGCTTTTACACAAAATTTGCTCTAAAAATGTTGCGCTTCTTCTGCGTCATTACTAATACAGCCCTGTACAGCGGTAGTCTTAAAGCACTGTGCCCTTTATCTTCCAACATTTTATATATCTCACAGGTGTCGTACTCTGATTTGTGAATTTTTATTAGATTATATAGGTACAGCTTTAGCATAGTGTCCAGAAAAGGTATATTTTTGCTCTCAAGCCAGTTTTTCATATCCTCTTTTCTGCTTGCTGGGGTGGGACACTTTCCTGCAACAATGGTGTGATATGGGGAATTATCGATCACTACAACACTTCGAGGTGGCAAATTCTGAGTGAATTTTTCTTCTAGTTAATTTGTATAATTATTAAAGTTCATTTTACTGTGATAAGCACCGGTCTTGCTTAACGACTTTAAGATTAGACCAGTATTGTTTACAAATCCCTCTTCTCCCTCTGCTTGGACAATTATGAAACTTCCCTGCATGGACAATTTTGAGTCTTGCCCCTTTTGAAACAGGTTTATGCAAACCATATTGGTCTCATTATTTCAAGATTTGCTATTGGTATGCGTTGAATGAATGTATGTTTCATCCATGTAAATGATGTAGCTGCCGCAGCATTCCTTATTTGTTTTTATTCCTGTGATGTATACTGTAGTGCCCCGTTTCAATTTCATTTCTGCAGCGCGTTAATGCATTTAACACCGACTTTCGGACCACCTTATAGCTATATTTTGTAGCAAAAGTATTCAAGCTTATCGCGGCAGGCGCTCGCATTCAGAGATTAAAACACCTGCACATTTTCGCGTTTGAATTTGTCTTCGCATTTCGATCCACGTTAGCTGTGAAAACAGTGCAATATCTGGTTTAGCATTGATTTTTCAGAGCGTTCTTGTTTTTCAAGCAAGCGAACCCGCTTGTAGCATTGTTAGCGGTCGCGCTTCCAGCGTTGATAAGTTTCTTCTAATTCTGTTTTTTGCGTATTAATTTTGGTTATTTAGGCTCTGCTCTTCCGCCCATCGAAATCGCTGCAATGCGACTTCCACATTAAGCCGAGAACACCTTCCGGTAAGAATGCTTTTGAGAGCTTGTTTCACTTTCTAATTTTTCAAATATTTAGGCCGTTTAGTTTGGGCTGAAACTCGTTTAGTTTGGGCTGAAATTCCTTTAGTATGGGCTAGTTTGGGGTAAAATTCGTTTAGTTTGGGCTAGAAAGCGCTTGTTGGCTCACTTCACGAAGGCTTAAATTCAGCATCCCGGAGCTAACGTTCCAGCTTCCTTCCTTTTGGATGCTAGTTTATGTCGAGCGTCGACCTTGGGATCATGCAGTCGAGTTGGCCTTGAGTCTTCGTAGAAGAATGCAATGCATCGGGATTTCCCTGCCGATCGCTGGATCTCATCTTTATTTAAACTGTAAGCACAGTCCTGTTCAAATAAATCTGGGACAATATTTTCTTCACATGCATGTTGAGTTAAGTATTGAAGAATATCTCTATGGATTTCCTGCTATCAGAAAAAGTGTTTAATGTAACTCTTTCTGATAGCAGGAAATCCATGAAGATATTCTTCAATTCTTAACTGAACCTACATATAGAAAACGTTGTCCCAGATTTATTTGAACACGACTGTACCTGCTCTTATCAGTATCTATTTTTTTATCGTCAAAGGCATTATGCCGCAACTTATATCAGTTCTACTAAAATCTTAGCAAATCAAACTGAACGAGTTTAAACAACCTTTTAGGCTGAATTGTTATTACTGCTAAGTGCGGGTATGTAAATCAAAATTGCTGAAATAGCGTGTATATTATATTATCATTAATGCGAATGCACAGTTGTTAGCCTGTGTTTATTATTTAAACTATACTTAGCGAATTCCGAAATGCCACTTCGAATTGAAGTTCCTGAATTTTATTTTGTTTGTTTTGTCCCGAAATATCTGTGTGTGTAAGTTTGCGTCACTAACCTTGATTTAATTATTTTGATATTAAATATTTTTCGACGGTTACTGTTTGTATTTGTTGTTGTCCGATTTATTACATTTAGATTGAGGTATGCAGCGAAGCTTACAAGGTAGGTGTTGATCTATTTTGCTAGCTAGGTTTGTTTATTTGTTGTGAATAACGACATGGCGCCCAATACTGTTATTAATCTACTGTTCAATTGTAAAAGCCCAACGCATTTCTTAGCCTGATCCTTACACCACGCCATATTCTGCCGAGGGGAAAAAGAGCTAGCCGTGGCCTCGTCAACCCCTCCGTTAAGGGTGGTACAATACTACTAAAAAATTAAGTGGTTACTTATAATCTTCCTAAGGAGAGTAACTACGGTGTATACACCGTTCAGTAGTTATTTTCCCGGTAGGTAGACATGGAATTTTGTTTTTATGTTTAATAAAATTAAAATTCCCTAGAACCTCTTTCTGATACTTTGTCAGAATCAGCTGTTATGTACAGGAGGCGACATTAAAAGCACTCCGCTAGCGCGTCGTGCTTTTAAACTCGTCGCACGTGCTTTAAAGGCGTACTTATACACTATTATCATAATTTACTATCATCACTCAAGTATGCAACTGTCATGTTACCCTATTTTTGCTTAATTTGTCAGCGGTTTCTCGAAACAGTAGGTAAACAACTATATAATCAAAGCGTTCCTACAACATTTTGACCCCTTATTGTTTTAAAGAGTTTATTTTGGACGGTTTGCAAAGCTCTGGCCACACGTTGTTAAACCTTTGAAAGATTAATGAGTGGTTCACCAGTCCCACATTCCCCCTGCATAAACTGTAATGCGGTACTTATAATTTCTCGGCTTTGTCCACCTAGAACGTTATTTTTCACTTTAGATTTAAAGTCCATATTTTACAAAGAAAGGAAAACGACCAGCTAAAGCAACAACAACCGGATAGAAATAACCCTAAAAACGAAACAAACGTAATAATAGCAACGAAGCAAATACTCTTTTAACAATAAGGGACAATAACTCATATGCTTTCCCAAGCTTTAGGCACAGGTCCCGTACTAATGTTCAAAAAAATCCTCGTCGCCAATGTATGACGTTTGAAATAAATTGAAACTGATTGTCAGACCTGTTTATAAAAATCCGATACATAAAATTACCAAGCTGCGGTATAAAGTAATCCGAAACTTATACTACACATTGCAGTGTCTAGACAAATTTTACTAATTCTTGCAATCGCCGATACTGATTTCTTGACAGTTATAGTATAACCAAACATTACATATAAGCCGTTCACGATTGGGTCAGGTGAGGCTATGGCCATCTATAGTACGTGTTTTTCCTATACAAATTTTCAAGGTCAAGATAAAATTGACAAAATTGCTTTTTTAAAATTATTAGAAAATTTATTTTCGTCAGGTTTTTCTGTAAACGACTTTTGTCACTTTGACATTTAAAATTAAATTGTCAGTTTTTCTTTTTTGAAACTGAATGCGCGTAAAAAACGGAATCTTTTAAAATTAAATGTAGTTAAGTGTGCAGAGGAACTGTTGGATTTGCATCTTAACACACCAGAGGAAGACGTTTACGAAAGATTAGCAAGAGCTTTTGATGTACATAGAACTTTAATGCCAGATTTTAAATTTCCCACCAATTTTTAGTTCTATAAAGTTACTAAAACAAATTTTGCCAACATATATTTTTTAAAGGAATCCAAGTTATGCCAACATAAACCCTAAATTCTTTGACCTTGAAAATTTTTATAGGAAAAAAACGTACTTTAGTAATGTTGTTGGCAGTACCTCTGTGGCAACTAAACTCCTTAATGGAAATTGACAGTAATTGACACTTTTTGTGTTAGGTTAGGTTGTTTTCAGTTTAAGGTTATATTTTCTGAATAGGTATATTGTTGCCAGACCTTTGTTTAAATTAAAGATGAAAAATTGAAATGATTTGACAATTAACGACAGATACGAAAATAACAACTAATGCATAAGAAAAGCATTCAATATTAAGCTTATTTCGCTTATTAATTGTCTGGAATACATTTTTATTTGCAAATGGGTTTAATTTGAATTACAAAGTTTTTCCTTTTATTGTTTCAGTATTATTATGAACGTTAAAATATTTTTACCCCTAGTTGCTTTTGATTTTTTAAAATATTAACTTCCACTTATTTTATTTGCAAAAGATAAAAGTAATAATTTGCACATAATTCAGGCTTTATAATTGGTGAAAATGAAACCTACCAGATACAGGGTAAACATCACAAATGGGACAGAATAGTATCGTGTCTTGCAGCAAAAACTCGTCCAATTCGAGCATGCCCGTGGCTCAGCTATTCCTGCGGCGGACTAAAAACGCCTCGAAATATTCGCCTGAGAGCGCGGAGTACAAATCCCAATGGACTAAATTTTTTTTTAATTTACAAAATGATCTAATTCGCGCGAGGGAAGTTCCGTGTAAATCTCTTTACAGATTTTTCTACTGCATTTCTGAGGTTAACAAAACGTATTACTTATTTTTATTGCAAATAGATAGTAATAATAGTGTATAAGTATCAGAAATTTACAATACATCTTACCTATAAATATTGATCATTGGTACTACAGCCATTTGTTGGCCTGGCCTCCCGCTACAGTGGCTTTATAAAAGACAGTGTGGCCATAGGAATGTCTTCGCCGCTATTGGTCGACGCGAATATCCGCCATTAACAGGCAAAATATTTAGTTACTTCTAAGTTGTTCTCAAAGAGGTTGGTAGAACCTGTTCATTTGGTTATGGAAGAAAATAAAACCTTTCAAATCTGACAATTGTAAATTGTCAGTGTCAAATAATTCATTAGCGTCGCAAGCGGGTGAAATTTTATCATCTATTGCCCTGAAAAACTAATATTCTGCAGAGTATTTAAATGTGACAATTTAGAATTGTGCTATAGTTGTAGGTAATAGCACAAGATGCGTTCGACTTGGAATGTATGATAAAGAGATTACATCGGTGCTATGAGGAATGGGGCTTTAGCATACGTTTAGAGAAAACAGAGTATCTATTTAGTAATCAACTCGGAAGCACAATATGAAGTCTTAATAAATGAAGATGTCGCAGTAAGACAAGTAGAAAGGTTTAAATACCTCGGTGCTACAATACAATCGATGAAAAAGGTTTGGGAACAGAAGAGATCAAAACTCGAATAGTACAAAGTAAGAAGATAATGGGATGCTTGAAATCAATTTGATGGGACAATACTATCTCTAACAAAAACAAAAAAAGAATAGGTGAAGTAATGGTAGAGTCGATGCTATGTTATGGCAGTGAGGTATGGACTGTATTAGCGGGAATGAAACGAAGACTAGACACAGTTCAAATGGACGAAAAAGCGGAAAGGTATCGAGACGAGATAGAGTGACGAACGAGGAAATAAGACTCAGAATGGAGGCATCAGAATGAGTTGTGGACAGAACTGAACGGAAAGCGTTAAACTGGTTTGGTCATCTGATGAGAATGGAGGAGACGACGTGGCCTATGAAGATCTTTAAATGGTCGCCGCCGGGTAAGAAAAAAAAAGAGGTAGACCACCCAAACCGTGGAATGAGGGTATTCGGATAGCCATGGAGGTGAGGAACCTGGAAGAAGACCAAGCACAGGACAGGGAGGATTGGAGACAGGGAACAGGAAGACGGCATTTAGCTGTATTGTAAACTAACATAACTGAAACCGGTTGTAAACTTCATGCAACACCTTAAAGCACCACGAACGAACGCCAATGAAAAATGTCAAACGTTCAAACATAACACTGCACGTGCAGCTAACATCAACTAGTTAAAATAACTAGCGCCAAAATAATGACCACTCAAAAACGTTCGATTATTTCTAAAGGCACTGTATATCTCTACGCTCAAATTTGCCTGAAAATGGCCGCCAACAATCGTATGGCCACACTGTCTTGTATATAGTCACTGTACCTCCCGCCAGAGCCAGTAGATATAGGAGAGTACCGCCATTCTTTGATCTGCGAAAATGCCGCCATCGCCGCCATTTTTTGTTCCCATCAGTAATGACTGATTGAGTTATGTCTAAAATTTTACTTGAAATTGACAAGACTGTAAGTCTATGTCAAATTCGAGGTTATCATGTTATGTTTTCCGTCAGTTTGCGTCAAATAACAAACAAAACCTAACATACTAACTCCGAATTTGACATAGACTTACAGTCTTGCCAATTTTAAGTAAAATTTCGGATTTCCAATAAATGTCACGTTGACGGAATTGTGTTACAAACCTCAAAGTGACGCATATGACAAAGAAACAAACATGGCGGACGTGGCGATACTCTCCTATATCTACTGGCTCTGCCTCCCACAGGTACTCTACCTCCCACAAGCTACTTCCGCCATCTCTCGCATTTTGGTTATACATACCATCTACAAATTTTCACTCTATTCCAAGATATTCGCGAAATTTCAATTTTCCGATTTTTTTCGTGCATTTTCCACCTCTTCCATAGTCGCTCGAGTGCAGAACATTTTTTTTCTTAAAGTACCACCAAAAAACTACTTATGTACAAAATTTCATCAACTTGGATTTTAATTACATCTTTTATTTGTCGATATTTTGTCTCTGGCGCCGGCGCCTGGACTACATTGGGGTTTTCGCTTGTTGATATGTAGTCCTATATTCTCTGCAGCAGCAGCGAAATGTGTAAACTCTTATTTACTTTTTGGTAGAGTTCTGATGAGCATGTCCACGTTATCGACATATTTCAGTATTTGCTCTGATTTGTAAAGTAGAGGTCCTTTATTTTAGAAATTATCATCCTGCACTACTTCTTTCCATTTTACTGAAAATTAAACATGCTAAGGCATCCCCTTGTGGCAAACCTCGGGTTCATTTACATGTTATATATCAATAATTATCGACGCCAGTAGTTTTTGATTGGTAGAAAGTTAAAAAAGCGAGTTTGATCATTGGTCAAATGATATCGTTTGACAGATGTATGCAATCGTCAATAGTAATATAACAAGGGCGAGACATACTTACCGATAATTTTGCACACGCCAAGGGTCGAGTGCTGGTTGCAATGAAAACTGTCCCGAGGGTTTACCCTAGGGCAGTTTTCTAAGGGCAACCAGCATGATTACTCTTGGCACGGGCTAAATTATATGTAAGTGTGTCGCTCGCGTTTATATTTTGAAGATTATTACATAAAATCCGTATACGAATTATGATTTAAAATTGATCTAATAATGCCACACAACTCAAATTGCTTGTTTCTTGCATTTCTATTTCTAATTATGACACCATCTACGGGGTCGATAATTAGCACTAGGGAGCTTATCGGTTGATATGTTTCTCTAGGGAACTTATCAGGAAATCAAAAAATGCATGGTACTCATTGGATGATATCAGTCATGTGACAGTTGTGTGTAATAATCAAGATCATGTTTATGCTCGCATTCCACTTCCATCATTTCGTGAAGAGAATGTATTTCCGAATCGTCTGAATTTGATCCAGCCAGATACGGCAAGCGAAATAATAAAAGGAGGAATGTTTTCAAACGAAATATTCCCCATAGTTGTGTTCAGTCAGCCAAAATACGGTTTTTACAATTATCACAGAAATTTCGCCACATATCGGATGCCCATTTTGACAAAGACTATAGTCATAAATTTTGAATAAGATCTTGAGAAGGTGACCTAGAATTTATGTGCTTACTAGAATAAGGGCCGGTTCTACAATCCAAGGATAAAGTTATCCCAGGAATAAATACCATAGAAACGATTGTTGTAACAAAGAAAACTATGACAATTATACCTCGGATAGCTTATTCTAAGTATATACTTGCATTGTAGAATCTGCTCTAAGTCTTACAAAACCCCCATACCGTTTCAATTGGGTTGTAGTGACAGCGGTACTTCATGTCGGTTCATTCTCAAAATGTCATCAGTTTTTCATCTCATCGAAATCTTTAGTTAAACTCCCCTTCTTTGTTAATTTGGAATTAAATTTCACATTGTATTTAACCAACCAGTCCTGCATTTCGCACATCTCACATGAAAACGGGGGAATTTTGTCTAATTGCACAAAATGGTATGCGGCATTATTCATAGCAACCACACGTTTCCCTGGAAGCTTAGCTAAAGCAGGAATAAGTTGAGTAACAACCCATTTTTGAAAAATGCTACCATGCATTGTGGCATGGTAATCTCAGTCATTGTTTTTTGAATTTAAGAAAAAATCGCACCCATCCAAAAGTCTCCCCTGTATCCAACATGTAAAATGGTGAAACACTTGCCTTCATTTTTGAATTTAGCTGGATTACTTTTTATATCCTACTCGTGCATCAAGAGTCGAACCATGGATCCATTCTGATATATCGATGTATCACCAGGTACACGAATTGGGAATCTTCGCTGGAATTTCCATGCTGTATAAATGTTCTAAGGAACTTCATTTTAGTTGTTCAGAAAGAATGTTTCCCCTATTAACTAATTTATATTTATAACACATTCTTTTTAAAACCCTACATAGTGATATACTACCCCCTTGAATTCGTAATTTTCTTTAATATCATCCAAAAGAGCGCTCAAATTAACTACTGATTTTTAGAGTCATACTGCCAAATTAGTTGTTGCATATCTATTCTAAACATGTGATTACAAAAAGACTACCTTTAGATCGCTTGCCAGAAGTAGAACATTTCAATTCGTCTGGTATTTGTCGTAAAATAACTTACAATGAAGACCTCCCACCTGCAACGTAATTATCTCTAATTAAGTAAATAAGCTATCTTAAATATCCCAAAAATATCTATTGTGATAATGTATTAATGCTGTAGATTTAGATAAATAGCCTAAAACGTTTGTATATTTTCTAAATTCTAACTTTTTTAAGTGTGTAATAATTTTTTCTCATTACCAAATGGGTAAAGTGATATTACATTGTTAAAAAATTGAAAATAATGGAAAGTCTAATATACAGCTACCTTAGCAACGGATAAAATCAATACAAACGAACCGTATCTAAGGACAGAAAAAACTA
Source organism: Agriotes lineatus (assembly GCA_940337035.1). NCBI lineage: Eukaryota > Metazoa > Arthropoda > Insecta > Coleoptera > Elateridae > Agriotes > Agriotes lineatus. The sequence continues at coordinate 8,690 of CALNHX010004889.1, read as the reverse complement.
TTTTCCGTAGAAGGTCACTTTCCGCAGATGGACGTTTATACACATATTTACTAGTATTAAGAAATGAGAAACCTTTCCAGCTCTTCTTTAGTAAAAATTTGTTCAAAATATAAGCATCATTCGTTTTCTTAAGAAATAGGGGAGCCCCGAGGGCCCCCTTGGAGAGGGGCGGAGCTCCGAGAACCCTCTTGAGGATGGGCGGAGTCCCGAGGTCCCCCTTGAAAAGGGACAGAGCCCCTAAAGCCCCCTAGGAGAAGGACGGATTCCCGAGGGCCCCTTGGAAAGAGGCGGATCCCCGAGGGTCCCGTTGGAGAGGGGCGGAACCCCGAGGTCCCCGTTGGAGAAATACAAATCCCCGAGGGCCCCTTTGGAGAGGGGCGAATCCCCGAGGGCCCCCTTGAAAAGGGACAGAGCCCCTAAAGCCCCCTGGGAGAAGGACGGATCCCCGAGGGCCCCTTGGAAAGAGGCGGATCCCCGAGGGTCCCGTTGGAGAGGGGCGGAACCCCGAGGTCCCCGTTGGAGAAAGACAAATCCCCGAGGGCCCCTTTGGACCTCTGTGAAGTTAGCACCACAAGTTCAAAAACTGTTATTTTTTTCAAGAATTCCCGTTGCACCCCAAAGAGTTCTAGAGTTCTTTGCTATTTTTAAAAATAGTTCTATGTATTTAAGACAAAAAAAATTGAATCGAAAATTTGGGGTGCTAACTTCACTTTTTCCTCGGACAAATACCACTATAACTCTTTTTCAGTTATACTTATTGAAAAATGTCATAACACTTTTCGATAGAACTCGCCGGGGTGCTACTAGAACTCTAACAAAAAAGATTTTCGAATTTTTTTTATAAACCGTAAAAAATACCATTTTAATTTTTTTAAGTTCCAGTATTTCTAATGGGAGTTCTAGTAGCTCACTGACGAGTTCTATCGTTAACTTTAATAACATTTTATGATAGTATCCGAAGTAAAGAAGTTACGCCCATTTATGTATTAGTACTTTTACAAAATGATGAAGTCCTAAAAGCAATTTTTTAAAATTCCGGTAGTTCTAATGGAAGTTCTAGTAGCACCCCGGCGATTTCTATCGATAACTCTAATAACATTTTTTGATAGGACTCGAAGTAAAAAAGATACTCTCATTTTTGTGTTTAATTCTTGCAAAACGACGAAGTGCTGGAAGCATTTTTGCTATAAGCTATTTGAGGCTCTACAGTACCGTATTTTGCGTTATTTTTGAAGGAGAATAAAGAGCTTAAGTGAAATAACAATTTTATGGGATTTTAAAGGTTGTTATCTTTGTTCCTCGTTCATATGTTCGCTAAATACATGCAAGTTATTTTCCACAGTGATGACCGGATCTTTTAACTATATTCTTATATTTGTTCAATTTCCAGTTCAGTCTGATTTTACAGTGAGCTCAGTTCGAAAACTTTATGATCTTCTTTCGAAAACTGTCGTTTCTATAAAGTTTTTAAAGTGTGTGCGAAAATTTCTGTGTATAATACAGAAAGTGTTAGATAACGTAACATAAATATTTTCATAAATATGTTAGTGATAGTCTACGAGGGCGGGATGATAATTAGTTAGCCTCTATATATTTTAAATACATAAATATAAATGTATATTCAAAAATATCAACTTCCATGTATGTATTGGCAATACTGAAAATATAAAGTCCATCTGTGAAATACTTTTTAGTTAGCAGCCTTTTAAAAAACACTTGTGTTGTATTTTTTAACAATGGAAAATACTGACCATTGTGCGGTTTTTTAATTGTTGCATATAAAAGTCTTAAAAGATGCAAACATTTTTGAATAGACGAAAACTGTGCTGCCTGAATGTGCTCCTTCATATACGACCGAAAAACAATTGATGGTTAAATTTAATAGGGTTTCACCACCGTCCAAAGCGAGCACCGCTCTGAACGCCAAAGAAGTGTCACTACAACAAAAATGGTTACCAAAATCCACGATATGGTGTTGAAAGATAAATGACTGAAATTCAGTGAAATAGCTAATGGAGTAAACATCTCAAAAGAGCTGGTGTGCGATATTTTAACCCAAGAATTGGACACGAAAAAGCTGTCCGCATGATGGGTGCCGCGTTTGCTTACATTTGATCAAAAAGTGTTTGAAGGCAACTTTGACAAGAGTGTCTGGGCCGTTCTAAGTAGAATGCAACTGATTTTATGCATTATTTGCTACTACTGATCAAATTTATATCAGACAAACCAACTTTAAATTAAAGCAATGAGCAGAATCGAGTTTTTCGGCCCCAGAGAAAGCTGTTACCCTAAAATCAGCTGGCATGGTGATGGCATCGGTTTTTTGCGATGCAAAAGGGATTTTGATGATCGATTACCTTCCACAGGAATAAAATATAAGTAGTGAATGCTCTGTTAACGTTTTGGACCAATTGCATCAAAATATTCAACAAAAAGCGGCCAGATGTAGCGCATAAAAAATAATTTTTTACTAGGAAAATGCACGTTCTCACACTGGAGTTACTGCAATGGTAAAGTCATCGAATTAAAGCACGATTTGCTTCCACATCCACCTTATTCGTTCTATTTGGCTCCCTCGGACTTCGGCTTATTCCCTAAGCTCAACATTTTCCTCGGTGGATAAAAATTTTCATCTGTTGAAAAGGCCAAGGCCACTGTTGGCACCTATTTTGCAGACCTTGAGTAAAAAACCTTTTGTCATGGGATCAAAGCCTTAGAACATTGTTGGACAAAATCTATTGAGCATCTAAAAGGCTATGTTAAAAAATAAAAATAATTTTGAAAACATAAAACCAGTCTTTCATTGTTAGGCTAACCAATTATCATCCCGCCCTTAATTTATGTAGTAATTAGTTTTTTCTATATTGTCGATGGCGTGGTAGAAGCATTTTATTAAGTTTATTTTGTCGTTTGCGGTTCATCGGAAGAGTAGAGTAATGTAGAGGGGGGGGGGGGGACTTCGACTTAACGGGGTCACCCCAAAATGGCGATTTCTTGGGAATTTCGATTCGGAGATGCTCTGAGTCGTTGTAACTTGTTTAGATTAGTTGCAGCCTTTGATTGTGTGTCTGTTGTAAGCATTCTTCATTACATGAAAACGCAATCTGATGTATATCTATTTATAAGTAAGCAATGGAAGGTGCCAAGTTAACCACTCAAAAGGCTTATTTGCGGGGTTCCTGTAGAGTCGAGATCATCGCCATTGTGTTAGCCGCCCCCGAGTATCATCAACCTACTGCTTACCTGGGTGGCCCCAATATATCCAACTTTAACCATGTACTATCTTCCAGTTAACGAACACAATTCCCTATGTGCAAAAATATAATTATTAATAAAGCGTGTATTGGCTAATAGGGTTTAATAAATATGTATTTTCTATAATTTCCGTAATATGATTTTAAAATGAATTTCAACATGGTTAACGGTTGCCAACAAATTTTAAGTACGTAATATTTTTTTGTGGCAATTTACTCTCATTATACAGTTTTAATATACAACTCAACTCACTCGCGAGCGTATTTTCGTCGACTTTTTAACTTGGAGTTCTATCAAAAAATGTTATTAGAGTTATCGATAGAACTGGCCGGGGTGCTACTAGAACTCCCATTAGATCTACCGGAACTTTTAAAAAATTGCTTTTAGGACTTCGTCGTTTTGTAAAAGTGCTAACATAGAACTGGGCGTAACTTCTTTACTTCGGGTCCTATCAAAAAATGTTATTAAAGTTAATGATAGAACTCGCCGGGGTGCTACCAGAACTCGCATTAGAACTACCGGAACTTTTCAAAAATTGCTTTCAGGACTTCGTCGTTTTGTAAAAATACTAACACAAAAATGGGCCTAACTTTTTTACTTCGGGTCCTGTCAAAAACTGTTATTAAAGTTAACGATAGAACTCGCCGGAGTGCTACTAGAACTCCTATTAGAACTACCGGAACCTTAAAAATTAAAAAAAAATCCGGTTCATAAACATTTTTTTTCGAAAAAAAATTGTTTTGTTCGAGTTCTAGTAGCACCCCGGCGAGTTCTATCGAAAAGTGTTATGACATTTTTCAATAAGTATAACTGAAAAAGAGTTATAATGCTATTTTTCCGCGGAAAAAGTGAAGTTAGCACCCCAAATTTTCGATTCAATTTTTTTTGTCTTAAATACATAGAACTATTTTTAAAAATAGCAAAGAACTCTAGAACTCTTTGGGGTGCAACGGGAACTCTTGAAAAAAATAACATTTTTTGAACTTGTGGTGCTAACTTCACAAAGGTCCCCTTTGGAGAGGGGCGAATCCCCGAGGGCCCCCTTGGAGAGGGGCGGAGCCCCGAGGTCCCCCTTGGGGAGGAGCGGAGACCCGAGAACTCCCTTGGAAAAGGGCGGATACCCGAGGGCTCCCTTGGAGAGGGGCGGATCCCCGAAGGCCCGCTTGGAGAAGGGCAGACCCCGAGCGTCCCCTTAGAGAGGGGCGGAGTCCCGAGGGCCCTCTTGGAGAGGGGCGGAGTCCCGAGGGCCTTCTTGGAAAGGGGCGGAGCCCCGAGGGCCCTCTTTGGTCAGGTGAACGGCAGGGGGAGGCAGGGACGGGGTGTGTAACAGAACCGAGTGGCCCAACGAAATAGGCCTAAAAATGGTGGTAAATTGAATAGGATAAACCGCCAATAGCGCGCGCAACCCCGTTTATAAATATTAATAATTAAATAAGAATTAACTTCTTGGTAGTGCGAAAAACGTAATGTGCAACGCGATGGTAAGTTTCTTTTCTGTCTTCGGTCGTATTATGGACTTCAGCTCCGCTTCGGTCCACAAAAAACGACCTCAGACAGAAAAATTTACTTACCTCTACTTGGAGTGCAAATTACTATTTTGCACTACTAGTCTCAGAACGCACCGTTATTCGCCTATCTTTAGGTCGTGAAATTGATTTTCTCCACCAAGGGAGAGAAAGTAAAATAAACAATTTTTACCGTGGTAACTAATAAATTGCTAAGTTACCAAATATGACTATTTTAATTTTGACGTTTTAAAGAGCTATATTGTCAGGTTGACAGTTAAAATATTTTCGAAATTTGTTGGGAATTTAGGTATTAAGCTGTTTGGTAGTGCAAAAAATAGTATATACACCACGGTAGCAGATCGTCTTATAACCTTCGCGCTTTAGATACTTAGCGCTGCGCGCTCAGTATCTAATATGCGCTCAGGTTATAATACTGCGCTTCGCTACCTTGATGTATAATATACTATTCACCGTGGTAACTAATAAATTGCTATGTTGCCAAATATGACTATTTGTAGTGCCTATTTCTTTTTTTATAATTTTTGTAAAAGCTGAAAATCTACTTTCATTTTCCAGTTCGGAAAGTGGAAAGTTTGAAACAATAGTATCTATAGATGCAGTATTGATTTTAAAAAACGTAAGTATTATTTCGTTTTAAAATAATAATGGAAGCAACTAACTGAACAATAAAAATTTATTATTGAAATTCTCACCCTGCGTCACCCAAGTCACCAACCGCTATTAGTTGTATACAATGTGTGTATAAATAAAATAACTTTAGTCATGTCTTGTGTTTACAAAATAATATTATTGTAATTTTGCTACGGTTGTTTTGGCAGGGCTATTTTGTCGGAGCTATTTTGGACTGGGCTATTTTGTGTGTGAGCCTTTTTGTCGGGGTATTATGACCGGGCTGTTTTGAGGGGGCTATTTTGACGTGTCACGTTTTTAAGCATTTGTCAAAAAATTTCAAAAATCACAAATTCTACAAAAACGGTACAAAATAGAGCGTTAGTTGAAGAGATAAATTTTCTCTAAAAGTTAAGCTGAATTCAAAAATGTAATAATATACCGGATGTGGGTGTTCTATTTCAAATAGGAGTTAATTAAAAAATTGAAAAAAAACAAAAGAAACCCATTTCAGAAGTATCAACTGGAAAATCACCTACCTCACATTAATACACAATAAAAATGTAAAGTTTGAAAAAGAGCAGATCACTAAAATCATCATAACGGCCATACTACCTTAAAGGAATTTTCTAAACCAAATCATTATAATGACCACCATGTGCCCATGATAAAAGGATTAGCAAAAAGTAACAAGTATGCTCATTGCCATCAACAACTAATCAGACGGTTTAATGCATATAAGAAGTGTAACTGTAATAACCTTTAACGTCCTCCAATTGGGAAATAAATGTGAATAATATTTTATAGCTATTAAAGATTTCGAACATGTATCATTTAAAACATGTAAAACTTTGATTCTATGTTTTGCTTAGATATAGATAAGTGAAAAAGTGTTTTTTTAAGTCAGAAATGTAAAATAGTCTACGGCGAAATGGCGACGGAAACGGCGACGGCGACGGCGAAACGGCGACGGCAAAACGGCGACGGCGAAATGGCGACGGCGAAAAGGAGACGGCGAAACGTCCCATTCCGTTTAACTCTACCCCACTCGTGCCTAAAGAGTAGCTTTACGCATTTGTATCGTAAATTACAATTTTGACGTTGGTACAGTATTGCTTGGTTTTTAAAAACATCTTTACAGAAAATTTTTAACCATACAGTGTGGCAATTTTCAAAAATGTAAATGTTGAAACTGCCGCTTAACAAAACGAAAGGATGGCCTTCCCTTGTCCAGATATATTTGGAATTAATTATAGAACTCATCAATCATAATTAACAGCAGCTGTCAAATATAACTCATCACCCCTACTTTTGATTAAACGGGACGCCACTAAGTGCTACATTTATAATGTATAACTTACAAGTTTTATCGGCACCGCCGCCTATTCCTAATGTACTGTAACAAATCAATACTGTATGTATTCTCTTATTGCCGATCATCTGATTTAACCACATATTTCATCCAAATAAGCCCAACCGTTTTTCTTCAAAAATTATTATTAGGCGTTATCCATACCAGTTTATATCTGCCGAGAAAATAAATGTAAAATATGTTTTATATCCTTAATTACCTACAGTACAAGTTTCATTTGAAAACAATTACAATATGTTCACTAAATATGTTTAGGTAAAGGCAACTACAAAATATAGTATAGTGTCAGTCAGAAGTCATGTACAATGCTACAGTATATTTACATTAATCAATATGTTGAATGTAAACGATAATCCCAACGTGGGCGTCGCAATGAACTAAGAGACTGTGTTACAAAAACTACAAAAATACTATTTTCGTCCGAAGATACTATATATTTTGTTTTTGGTAAAAATCAAGATTTATCTGTTTTACACAGTCTTCGAAATCCTCGAATTATAATTGCACCCGAGAGACCAACTGAAGGCAGAGTGGGTATTTCTGGGAGTTTTATAATTCTCGCAAGTACGCATATTTTTGTACAAAACATTTTACTGCGAATCAGGGGATACAGTGTTTGGAATAAAAGCAAAAGTTTACGGAGTAAATTTCTAATTTTCATTTCTGAGCCTGATAATAATAATTTAAAGAGCATCTTTGAAATATGTTGGAAATTTGACATCATAAATGTTATTTTAATATCGTACGATAGCCACGCTGAAAACTTCTATTTACATACTTCAAATCCGTTTCAGCACCGATGTCCTAAACTTTCTAAGTTAGATAAAAGGGAAAATTGTGAACATACAATTACTACCTCATTCAATGATACAATCGCAGATTTCAATGGTTGTCCCATTATGGTACTACATCCTGTTCCGATTAATGAAGATTTGAACATAGGAGGTACTTATGCAGTATCATTGAAACTAATGTATATGATTAGTGACATTCTTCATACTAAGTCTGCGTTATGGGTTAGAAAAAATCGAAAAGATTATCTTTTTGAACATGAACAGATTACTTTGAATCTTCAATTAGCCGTAACGAATGAGTTACCTCTACCATGCGATCTCAGTGAAATGCGCTACTATGACGAAATTATATGGGTCGTTCCTAAGCCACACAGAATTGCTAATATAAAAGTGATTCTTCAAATTTTCAACACAAATCTGTGGCTTTTTATTATCTCAACATGTGTGGTGGCGGTTGTCGCTATTTGGTTGATTGCGAAGTTCACGGAAGAGTCCGTTTTAAGAGACTTTACAAGAACTGCTTTATTAATTGCCGCTCACACATTTGGTACCTCGACAAACGTTATGCCTGCATCATATATTATTCGATTCGTGTGGATACTGTATCTAACATATAGCTTTTTAATTTGTACAGCATTTCAAGGAAATCTTTTTAATGTATTGACTCATCCTACGTATGAACATCATATAAGCAGCATAGAGGAATTGGCGAACTCGGGGTTAGATATAATGGGTGATCCAACGGTTAGCGTGGATGTTGATTGTCGCTATCTGACATATATCGCAATAGCCATGAAAACATTTGTTGACAAACGTCAGTTTAGACTTTGGCAATTGCAACGATGGAGTTTTTTTCAACCGCGCAACGAGTAAAAGTTATTCAAACGTACTACGAAAATGATCGTTCCATCAAAAAGACATTTCGTAAAATTCGAGACTACTTCGGTCAAAATAATCGTCCTAGTGAGTCGGGAATCCGTGGAATAGTGCGACGATTTGAAGAAACTGGATCGGTGGAAGGCCGTAAAAAGTATCGGCATCCTCGTACAGCTCGTTCAAATGAAAACATTGCTGCCGTTAGTGTTAATGTGCGAGAACAACCAAAAACTTCAATCCGTCACCGGGCACAAC